>JALPQI010003574.1:0-81848 GCA_025490895.1 Thaumatotibia leucotreta | reverse complement strand
TATTTTTTTTTCAATTACAAGGCACAACACTTAAGTTTTGTGTTTAAATTACATTGCAAAATATATTAAATACATAATATTGCATATGTACTATAGAATAGGTACTTATTTGTATATAAGTGTATCGTGATGTAAATTAAAGTCGTAGTTTTTGGCGAAGATTAGGTAAAATTTACTTTTTAAAATCAGCAAAAAATACAATCTATAGCGTAAAATTATATTTCGCCTCCTATCTTGTTTTTCTATAACTTTTCTCTCACTCTTGACGTTTTAATTAACCTAATGAAATTTTATTTAAAAACCTGTATTTCTATTCTAGTGAGTATTTAATAAAGTACCTAAATCTAACTGATTTAGACCTTTGCCTAAAACCTAAAAATGGATTATGATGAAATAATTTTTAGGGTAAAATCGAAACCCGTTAAGGTGGGTATTACAGAAGAAATCCGAAAATACATACCTGATATTACGCATCGAGCTAAAACTATAAAATTGTAATGACATCCGCTTGCATTTAATTTCATGTTTAAATACATTCATATACAATTTAATTGCTCGGTCATATAAAGAAAATACTTAACGCATTTTTTACAAATGCGTGATTCAAATTTGTTTTTGCATCCCACTTGGAATTAAAAGGCCAATAAAGATTAACAGTTAATAAATTATAATCGTAAATTGGTCCACAAATAATAGATACCTACTTACATACATACAAAATCAACAGATCATACATAGGAGGTAAATGCACGTAATCGCCACGCTGAGTACGTGGATTGGCGCAGTTATGTGTAAAATGTCACTGACCATTCGTTTATATTGATGATAATGATGATTGATGATAGGCAGCACCATCATCATAGTCACCTACTTCGACAATAATAAGATTATAAAAAAATATAATTACCTAATCGGTTTTTGCAATAGGAATAACGGTTGTCTTATAAGAATAGGTAATCCAGCTTGACATAGATCGTTAAAGTGTTAATACAGATTATTAATTAGTAAAATAAATATTTATAAACAATGTTTATGTTAATTATTCGATTTTTCGTCGCTCGAAAGTATCCGATTACGTTTGTTGTAGGTTTATCTACTGATCGGCTCGAATACTATGTTGAAAACAAGCACTTAAGATAACATCGAAGCGGATTAATGGACGCGATTAAACAATATTTCCAATAAATTTTTATGTTCTCTGCATTGTTGAAATGATTGAGGCTTTTACATGATATCAACATTTTTTCTATGAGAGGTAAGTAAATCATTATATCATTACATGTGCTTGATTTATATCAATCGTTATAGTAAACGTAGAAATATTTAGTTTTGACGCTATGGTGCACTTTCAAGTTTAGGCCACTAACCTGAGATTAAACGATTAGATGACTCAAAAATGTATTGATTTAACCTGTTAATCCCATAATAGTTAAAGTTGACCCTAGATTGTGTAAGATGGTCTAAATACATTAAATATGGGTTCCATTTTTTCATTTTGACTACGGAACTCTAAAAACAGGTTAGAAAAAACGAATAATAGTAGCAGAAGTTGCAAAAGATTTATCCCTACCTGTTATACGCCATCTCAAATTACTCAGCATCTACTGACAAACTCGTTAATGTAATCGCCCTGAGCACATCCTTTAAAAGAGCTGGATAATAAAAGAAACGATTCATAAGCCTGTTCCATGATTTATCGTCTAGTATATGGGGCTCTATGTTCTAGCGTGATAGATATCTAGGTGCGCTAGCATCGCTAACCGCCATGTATACTAGGCTGACCGGAGGAAATGATTTATCAGGGCGCAGTACGTGATTTGCAGCCGCCGGCGCAGCGATTTAATCGCAGGAAGCGACACCGTCGTGCTATGATAAATCTGTAAAGGAACTTATCTATCCAGCTCTAAGCCTCAGCTGCCAGTGATTCATAGTGCTTACGATAGCGCTGTTTATTTTGCTAGAAAATCGCCCACGGAGTGACAGAACCACAGTGGGTGCGAGCACGAACGAGCTTTGATAAGAACAATGCACATTGAATCCCAAATCCAGCTCGGACTAACACGATAAGCATCTGATACTCTTCATCTTTCCTTCATATGTAATCTGATGAGCCATACAAACAAAAACAAAAACAAACTCATCAAACAGTCATCTGAGAGTTGGTCATCAATAAATCTTTACGAGCGCAATCTATTCTGTACGAGTAACTATTCTAAGTCGCGGCACGTCAAAGCCTTTCTTCGTAGAAGTTGTCCGTAAAACCCAGTCTGAACGCGCGCTACCGCTCGAGCTGCGCGCGCGCCCCGCTCCCGACGCACGCGCGTCGCGCGCCCGCTAAGCCTCCCCCTGCTATATAAGCCGAGCTGCCCTTCCTGATTCACTCATTCCCTTCTGACGCTTCGTGCGTGCATGTCGCTCTCTCTATCGTAGTGATAGTTCGTAATAAGTTCGTAGCATTAACGTTAGTTAAGATGTGTTTAGCTAAGGATGATAATTCACCGCCGAAGGAGGTGTCGCCTCCAAGGTCGCCTTGGGCAAAGCTTCTGAACCGACAGGTATGTTTTGATTAACTTGCTTGAACTTTCAAGTCTCTTTAAAACTTTTCGCGCATTTTTCAGAATATCCCCCTATTAAGCTGATTATTGATTCTTGCTTGAGACTTATTTGTGTTTTCTTCTATTACAGAACTCAAAACCCAGGCTTCCTCGTAAAGTGGCGAGCTCTACGCGTGTGAATCTGAACAAGTGCTGGTCGAAGCTTGGAGAGCTCATCTCCAACAACTCACCGCGCGCTGACCTGCCATCACAAAAGACTGCATATCCTGAGGAGCCTATTATAGTGCCTTTCTCCGACTTCTTCTACCCCTTGGACCCGGTCAAACCGGCGCCAGTGGAAGACGACAACGCCGAAAATGAGAACATCGTGAATACGAATCGGTTCGAGCTGATATCCGATGATTCTGAAATCAACGATAACCTGGCCAACGAAGTGCGGGAAATCTGCTACGCCGCCAACAAGCACAACTGTTTCGTATGTAAAATTTGTTATTAATCTAACGCCAGATTATCTAAATCATACTGTCTTCCAGTTTCAATTCTTTTCTGATTATATCATTTTTTTGGTAAACATACGCAGTGAAAACAAAATCTTGTCTTCCAACAAGTAGATTTAGTAGCTCGCGTTTCGCGAGTTTTCCACGTCTTCCATTAGACTTAGTGCAGTGAGTTGGTGATACAACGAATTCGACTCGGAGTTTAAATGTGATTTTAGGTGTCGTTTAACTGTGATCTCTAGCGTTATAGATGCCTCCGAGCGACCGCGGTGTAGCGCCACTCGCTATAAATTAGTTTCGATATAATGTAACAGTATAAATTGTCCAATCAAGTTTTGGTAGACAGCTTTAACGACAAACTGCACTGTAATTATCAACGCACCAGTTTCAGGCTATCTTCTCAAATTCTTGATCATAGCAGTTTCTGCTTAGTTTCTTTATCTTTATCTAACGTCTTCCATTAGTTGTAAAAGAGTTATATTATTGTTGTCTGTGATACGAAGATTTTATAAACGAAGCTTTAATTAGGTTAAGTAAAGATGATTATTTAAAGGGAATTAATACAATGTATGTTTGTAATAATAACATTGAGTGCTGCTCGGGAATGATAGTAATATAGAAAATTATAATTGCTCAATAGGTATCAAATCCAGTGTTTAGTTAAGTGATCCCTTAGTTTGTAATACCTAGTATGTAATAAAATAAGACGTATCAGTGACAAAAGCTTTAATAGTTTGTAAGTTTTAGTACCTACTGTAAATGCAGTTAGGACCTAAGCTAGATAACATTACTCAGTGTTCATTAGTATATAAGTTAGTTTGTATTCTAAAACGGGCCGAATGTGTCAATTTTTTAGACTTAAATTTAGAAATTTGTTTACTTAGTTAAGCTTTTTGTTTCATTCGATTTTTTTTCATGTTTAGTTGTAGATTTGAATTTACTTAATGAATTCTTCCTTATGTGTCAATTAATTAGGTTTATAATCATTCATTTAAAATTTACATTCGATTACTCTTTTGGCATTAGAATAAGTTTTAGTATTAAGTAATATTTGTTAAGGAATTTCAAGACTTTCGTTTGATCTCTCAGTCTTAATAAATATCAACTTATTGAAATAACAATATCTTTTATTATACCTAATTTTCACCTATAAACAAACTTTAGAAAAACAAAGACGAGTAAGCAGCTAATTACATTATATTACTTGAATAGATTATATCGAAGATCAAAAACTTTATTGACAAGTTCATGGTAGAAAAAAACCTGCCACCCTCATGTCAACGATACACCCATCAAGTTAATCAAATTACAACACACAGACACACATACGCACAGACACACGCATACAAAATACAGGTACTTAAACCAGAATATCCAGAAACAACTACAGGTTCACTTACATAACCGACCTGTTTCGGAACGTGTAATTACTAAATAATGAGTTGGCCGTGAACGGTAGCGATGATATCTGGTAAGAAACGCCTATAGCAATTTAAATAGGATCTAGATTATATCCAGACTAGTAATGTGCAAATTGTAGAACATTCTCAAAGGGAGATTTTTCCGGTTGCTTCCGAGAACTTTCATGAGAATGTAATGGGAAGTTTTTATTGAAACGTGTAATTGTTCTGCTTAAATACGCATAGCATGCATTCATAAAACATATTATTGTTATTATTGATACATACAATAACATACAACTCTGAGCCATTTAATTTTCGATCAAAAGCAAATAAAGGACACATATTGTAAGGGTCTGTCTGAAAATCAGCGTTGTACGAGTAGTAAACACTCTGCAACATCATGCTGAGGCAAGCTTCTACTTAGCATCCTCTTAGCATTACCTCCTAGTAGCAATAGTTTTCTTTTTCTTTTGTCCTACTCTGTATCATGCTTTTTGTGATGCCAAATAAAAACTTTCTATGTCTATGTCTTTGTCTAATTGTAGTAAGTCGCTGTGTGGTGATGGCAGTAAGAATCTAAGAATTCATAAATTTGTCACCAGCCCAACTCTTTCCATGCGTCGTACTGACCACACATCTATTGAAGATTGATGATGGGCAGCAGCATCATTATAGTGGACACACTAACTGCGATCGCCAACTCACTGGCTCAGCGTGGCGATTATAGGCATTACCTTTTATTGTGTCCAAACGGATAGGTACCGTAAAACGGTCCTACTTTGCTCCAAAATTGGCTCCACTTTTACGAATCGCATCTGATCTTTTATAAATATGGAGTTCAGGTACTTTCAATGGTTTTATGGGAAATATGTACTGTTTACCTACACTTTGGGGTGAAATTTGTCCCAGGTTAGTTGACACATTAGATTTTTTTTAAACTTTGTTTTTGGAGCAAAGTAATCTGTATGAAACAGGAAACTTTGCTCCAAGGCAAGATTGCTTTGAATTCGGACCTATTCCTGGCGTGCAGCATTAAATAGCGTGCTATATTCCTCAACATTCTATAGGATGATAGTTGTGGTAACAGAAAAACACAAATTTTGCTCAAATTCACAGTTTTTTAATTAAGATAATTCAAATATCTTGTAGCTCTATTAGCATCAGTCTTAAATTGGAATCATTTTATAATTACCTACCCATAAAGTTTCATATAAATCAACGTTTATAAACGTATCGCAAGTTATTACTTTAATTGTAACAATTAAATCTAAAGAGATCTGGTAGGTAGTCAACCCCTTTATGAAAAAAAAACATCATTCATTAAAATATACGCTTTAACAATGATGCGTAAATCTAACTCCGACAGTGGAAATCCGTACTGGCTCATTCTTTCTATACAGTCGCAGAAATGTAATTCTTCTTCTTTAGTAAATATGGGTGGAGTGTCCTTTTTGGAATATTAAATTCTGCAGCTTTTTCGACTCTAAAGCTCGCAGACATTCTTCTAACGCGTCTTCAGTGCAGGCTTTATAATGCCGTGCGTTAAGTCTTCTGGCATACTTTCTGGGCATGATAAAGACAATAACTGAAAAATTATTAACTCAAATCATTCTTTAAAAGGATTCATTCCTGGAGCATAATATCCCCAAAACCATGTGCAAAGTAAGACCGTCCGTGAAAACAAATAATAATTTGGAAACTATCGAAGCAATCACTTGAATACTAAGTTTCCAGGTAGGCAATGATATGTTAGATGAAACAATAAAACACTTACCAAATTTCATCCAGAGATGTTTGATATGGGAACAGAATTTTAGCATTAACAAAATCGATTGCATCCACGCTTATTGCGATTTTGACAGCTACTGACAAGAGGTTTAAACTTTTGACAATTAATCATACCGAAGTTGGTAGGTGAAATCTCGTATTACCCGACAAAAACATTAAAATGTACCCAGATAACAAGTATTTTCGTCTAGAACGGAACATAACTTTTTTTTTACTTGGAGCATTGTTACCACCCAAGGAGCAAAGTAGGACCGTTTTACGGTAATAAGAGAGTCTACGTCCAGTGGTGGATTGAAACAAGCTGATGATGTGATAAGCGACTAAGCAGCACCTTGTGATTTAGAGAGCTACATATTATACCTATGAGTACCTACTAGTAAGTCATGTAGTGCGGTCCTAATATTATATACAGTATGTATCACCTCGTAGAGCCAAGAAAGAAACCCATTAATGTTTAATTCGAGTTTGTCCCCATAGTAAAAGTTGTTTAGTATGATCTAAATATGAATGGGTTTCTTTCTTGACTCTACGAGGTGATACATACTGTATATATATGAAGGGTCCACGGAAAAAACATGTCCAGTGTTTAATAAAATCAGGGCAAATTCACACCTTTTCCTGTTTAAAGTAAGGTGGTTTTTCCTTTTGTAATTTGAATTGACTAGACATGTTCTTTCCGTGGACCCTTCATATACATTTTTTTTATGTGACGAAGGTAGACAACTGAGCTCTTTACCCACCTGAGGGAAAGCAGGAACTGAGGCCCATGGACATAGCGATCAGAAAATCGCCTCTGCGCTGCCTACCCTGAGGACTTAGATGGATTGCCTCTATCTATGCCAGTAATTACACCGGCTATCTTACCCACAAACCGAAACACAGCAGTGCAAACACTGCTATTTAGCGGCAGGTTAGCGGGTAACACGGTGGTAGCTATCCGGGCGGACCCTGCACGAGGTCCTACCACTAGCATTAATATGATTAGTGTTTGTTAAATATGAATTCCCTTATGACTTTTTTTCTCGACGCATTGCTAATATAGACTTATCTACACTAAATCGAGTTATCTAGGAATTTCTGAACTTATTTTCAATCCATTTTCCTCAACTAGACAAAATTTTGATAATGACACTCAATTAAATACCTAGGTACGTATTTCAGGGGGGCTACGCCACGATCTACTAATTCAATTCAGTTTAACCCAACCTAATCTGAATCGCGATGTGTCGTTTCTATAAAATAATTATCAAAATCTGACAAGCCAAACCTAAACTGAATCGTATTAAACAGATCATGATAGCCCCCCAGTACTTGTGTGTACACGTAGTCGTCAAATTAGTTTCCGAATAATTCAAAAACATTACATTAATTGATGAATGAAATTAGGTAAGGACCTTGCTCAGCTTATTAGCATCACGATACAGTGAGGAAATGCATCCAGCATTCTCAGTACCTTACCGCAGAGGCCCAAAATTTTAGATTTTTTTTTATTTGATAAATTAATAACCGATAAATTCGGTCGTGAGTTCGATCCCCGGCTCGTAGCAATGAGTTTATCAAAAACTTATGTACGACATTTAATATTCACAAGTGCTTTAGAAGGAAAACATCGTGAGGAAATCTGCATACACCTGCGAAGAAATTCAAGGGTGTATGTGAAGTCCAGAACAAATACCGGGCCAGCGTTGGGATCACGTAAAATAGGCACGTATGATGTCGAGTTGCGAAAAAAATGGCCAGAAAAACAACAACAACAACCCCTAAATTGGCAAAATTAAAAAAAATACCGGAATTTGGAAATTCCAGCTCTGCCTACGTAGGCCGGATTACTACCAAGTACCAACTAATGGATGCATCATCATCATCAGCCTATGATAGTCCACTGCTGGACGTAGGCCTGTCCTATTAACCATGCGTATATACGCATTAGGAGGTAAATGCCCATAATCGCCACGCTGGGCAAGCGGATTGGCGATCGCAGTAATGTGTCCACTATGATGACGCTGCTGCCCATCATCAATCTTTTATCAAATAATGGTCAATGACACTTCAATCGACTCCTACGACACCCGCAGGAGACACTAATGAATGCGACGAATGTCAATGACGTAGACAATTATTCTCAGGAAATCTTCTTCAAATCATTAACAGTCAAAATACGTCCTCTGCTGGACATAGGCCACTCTCAATAATTACCAGAATGACCGGTCCTGCGCCACCCGCATCCATCGAATTCCTTTGACCTTCACAAAATCATAATTTCGTCAAAATACTTAATAACTACGTCTTAAGTGCATAGGTATAATAACTAGGTAGTCGTAATTTATGTTCCGTGTAAGTTTATGACGATTATTGACTTTTTAATTTATAAAACATGACTTTCTGCTTTGATTAACATTTTAAGAAATAATAAGTACTCGTTTGTTCGTTTTTTTAATAATTTGGTTATTACATAGTTGAATAATGGAGAGTAAACATTACTTTCAAGTGCAAAGAGCATTTAACTTGATTTTAAATATGAGCATTAACTTATTTTTGGACCTATGATTTGGATTTCGATTTTTGTCGATGTAACTGAAATATTAATGTTTAAGCACAGACAACATAATGTTATGTTGTCTGTTTGTTCAAGCATGAAAAATTAAAAAAAATCTATTTACTATAAAATTAATATCATAGGAAGGACATGCTTAATCTTTCCAAAAAATAAAAAAAATCTGTATAGCACGACGGTGTCTCTTACGGGGCATTTTATAAATTAAACTCGTTACAAATCATATCAGCATAATCAAATCTTAGTTTTAATAAAAATAAAATCGTTGTTTAGCCTAAGCACAAACCTAGGATGTATTTTTTTCACAACTTTTCGATTGTACCCTTTGAAGTTTTATGATGCAAGTAAGTTTTTTTGCACGTATATACATATTTAAAAAATTTAAATTGCCTGCTACAAAAGAAGTACATTCGCAGTATTCTGTACTTCAAACGTATACAAATTTACGCAGCTTCTTGGATTCTCCGACGTGTCATAAGAAAATAAATGTCAGTACGTGTCAAAAAACCGTTCCGAAACGTGACATTTCACAGACGCAGGGGATGTCCATTTATTGGATATCATGTAAAGTTCGGGCAACGTTTAAGAATGATAAATCGGCCGCATTTCTAAACCCGATTCGTTCCAACCCGACGATATCGGGATCACAAAAGTGTGCGACACCTCACTGCAATAAAGGTAGTTTTATACGAACGTATAGCAGGATACGGTAATAGGGACCCGTGAAATCGCGGCGCTGTGACGAATCGCAGAAAAATTTCGGTTTTTCGGTTATTTCTTAGGGATTTGTACGGGCTTTCTTCGCCGATTCGACGCGCTAAACGGGTGTCAGCATTACAAACACATGTGCTTTGATTTAGGCTCGTTCGGCATTCATAGATCCGCAACGGCTTTTAGATTTCGCGACAGATTTCACGGCGCGCTATGCGTTACATTGATGTTGACTTACCTTCCGTCACAGCTGCTAGTTATGGATTTTATGGGATGACATTGCCATAAGATTTTGAGAATCGCTTTGGTATCCATCTTTTATTATGCTACAAGCAAAATTCAAGACACTTTATCACTGCCATTTATGTATGTACACTATACTACTTTTATTGTTAGCACCTTTAAACTCCAAGGTTCTGCTCACAGAGTTGAGAGAGCGAGAGCGATTACTTATTTAACACGTTTCAACTTCAACTAAATTGCCAGTTTTGGTCGGTTATAATTGCCAACACCTCACCGACACCTAGTCACCTAATAGTCTAATCACATTAAAATAGCAATCTATGTAATATGTATGATCTCTGTCCCTTTATTTAAACTCCCCGTACCAACTAAAATCATTAATAGTAATGATATATACGGTCGCGTGGTTTACTTTGAGACCCACTTAGACATCCAAATATTTCTTGCGATGTGGGTCACCAAAATAAACTCGAATGTATTTATTTGGTGAATTTTGATGGTACTTAATTAACTGCATATCTTATTTCTCAAGCAGGTGAAAACAAAATACGCACTAGAATTTACACTTGCTTTTAAACGGGTCAGGTGGAATTTTACAAAGAAAATACTGGAAGCATGCTGATTTTCATTATTTTTTATAGTACAAATGTAACTGTTTTTAACATCAGGTTGTACTGGAATTTTCCTGAAATTTTCATTCAGTCCAAGAAATACGGAATTTAAACCTCAGATGATTCCGTAGATAAAGAAGTAAGTAGCAAGTCATGGTTGAAAAACTCGTCTTGTCATACATTTTGGGTATTTTTTGAAACATTCTACATTACAAACCCATCTAACGTCAATTTCAATGTTTTTTTGGATTCAATGATAAAGCCAGGGAAATGACAATATAACCTTATTTAAAAAAAAAAGATTATACTAAATCTACTATAAATATTTTGACAAAATAATTCAAATTAGCATTTGCATTATTTTCTATGACAAAATTTCACCAAACCCGTATACATTTACCGAGAGTGTACATACTCACAAAATTGAATGTACCAAACTTATGCCTTATGCATAAAATACCAGTAGATAGTAGATAATTGAAAGTGGCCAAAGCTCAAAGATCTAAATAAGAGAAGGTGGTTTTAAAGAAGTTATTTCAACCTATTCTTATTCCGCATCCTTGCTCCTTTTACGACCAGCATCACGGTGTGTTGCTTTGCTGAATAACTTACACAAGTCTCAGCGTTCGCACCTCGACGAGCTTTTACAACGCAATCTCAAAGAAGTTGTTAAATGCACCAGCTTTACTGTTGATAGTATATCGATGCGTGAACTTTTTATCAGGGGACAAACCTTGTTTTTGACAGTCCAGATCAGGATACGCTAGCCATTTAAAACTTTGACAACATTCTCTTAGAGCGCTCGTACACCTGTAAGTTCTTACGTAAGTTATAGGGACGGAGCTATACTAAGGAATGAGAGGTGAATATCACTATCTCATTCTTTAGTATAGCCCCGTCCCTATAACTTACGTAAGAACTTACAGGTGTAAGGCTGGCCTTATGGTATACAATTGAAATTTCCTAGCTAGTTTGATTTAACAGTCATATCGTTGGTATTTACCACAAAATTGAAAATGAAATGCGCTCGATAGTTACTATCTTAGAGATTTACACCCTTATTTACAAAAATATAAAGTCCATTGTGTAGTTTATTGGTTTCTGTAGCTGCAATCATAGTAATCCGAATTTCACGCGAGACTTATTTGTTCTTCACGGTCCGGACAAAGGTGTTTGAGTTGTGAATTTTAACAAGACGGGCAAGTCGTGTTAGTTTTCACAGGTTTTGAGCAACAACCATCGACTCGTTTCGGCGTAAGCCGTTGTTAAAAGATGCTTGAATTAGTGGCATAAAGTGGAATAAACATAAAGTTTACTGCCTGTTCTTTAGAATACCTTTACGGGGCAAACAGACACCACCTTTTCAAGTACATATTTTTAATAGGTAAAGTACGTTGATATAGAGTGTTAACACCAGTGTTGGACACTTTTAGCTGACATGCACCAGTGACACACACTTTTATCTTTGTCTTGTGCGGTTTTAAATTAACTGTTGTAAAACATATGCTTAACTGTTAGCTTCTACCCTCTTTTAGCTCTTTACTTAGCTTTCTTACTTTATTTAAGTGGCATACCACTTAACAACATTTTTTAAAATTATGAAAATCAAGTAATATACAGGGTGGGCCCTGTAACTAAAGCAAAAAATGAAACGGTACACTAATAACCCAATAAATAGTCATAATTTAATAGTTAAAACTTTAAAAAAAAATTTTTTTTTTCTTTTTTTTTATGTACTTTTACTGCAGTCGACTTATACCAAAAAAGTTGAATCGGTGTAACACAAAAAAAAAATTTTTTTTTGGTAAACCAGTTAAAAAACCATGAGTTCAAAAAAACTTTTTAGCTCATTTAGTTTTATGTCCACTGAACTACCAATATGTTTAATCATTAATAAGGTACAATGTTGTGATACCTAGATACATCACTCATAGGTCGTAACTTTAACATACTGTTTCTCCTTAATGGATAACTTTAAAACACTGGGACCTTTTGCGAATAACTAGAGGCAGTCAGAGGAGTCTTCCATTTGATTTTTTGCTTTAGTTACAGGGCCCACCCTGTATATTCTTTACTGTGATATAATTATTGTCTACTTTGGTACAATTTTCAAATATACCTTTTAAGTAATTGTTATTTAAACATGTTATTAACAAGCAATGGGCTGGGCGACTGAGGGCCCAGGATCGTACATAGTAGAAAAATTATACAAAGGAGCAGGAAAGCGGACCTTTGCGTCAGCCGGGATAATGCAAAGTAAAAGAAAATATATGTTAAATATTATGTATGGGTTCGGAAAAGTGATATAAGTTTAACTTTTTTGTGTTTTTCAGGTTTAACAGTATTGTTTCAAGAGAACGCACTAGCCCTTACAAAATCGGCTCGTTTATTCAGTACATGTACTCACTATATCGCTACAAACATAAAACCAAAGCTCCACATATTCGGGTTACGCAGCAGTTTTTCGGCCACACATCTGCACCATTATCCATCGGGATGACAAACGTGCCGCCGGCGGCGACTCAAAGAGCAGCAACAATGTAATTGGCGTCTGATGCTTAAACTGCTTATTGTCACTAGATGCGCGGGAGCATGGCGATTCCCAGATTGACCATCATAACGTGACCGATACCGAGACCTTCCATCGATGTACTTCGGTCTCGAGAAAGTCTACTTTGCTCAAACGTGACGGCTAGGACAGCTACCTTAGTAATATATGGAAAGTGCGAGAATTTTCTATCAATATAAACACCACGTTCCTAATTTAAACCCCATTGCGTCGTGCATATTAACGTGAGGTTGGTGTTGGGGCCAGGATTGGAGAAGAATTACTACAGTTAAGAGACACCAAATTTCTTGGAATTTATTTTGAGTCCAGACCATGATACAGGTCTCAAGAGCAACGATTTGAAGATCGGGTCACATGCGGTTATCAATTACAATATACGGGGGAGCTGACTTATGTACAGCAATTGTGCCCGCACATGTGCTGCAAAAATTGGATGATGATGATAGCACAGAGCTAATGTCAGTACTGCTGGATATTTATCATGAGAGTCTGGGTCATGTACCAACTTCTATCTCTCTCGCGTACACGGCACACGATACTTATGGAGATACTCGTACGAGCGGGATATGTTAAAAGCAAATTGAACAGATCGTAATATTTGGCTTTGAAGCCAACTCATGATTTGTTTGGAAAGCGAGGGCACGTGCCTTGCTGTCAGATGCTTTTACTTTCCGCGCCGACTCTATGGACACAGGCTGTTGTCTAGACATTGGCTGAAAAAGCAAAACTCTGACAAAAATTTCATCTTCATTCATTCTGCAGGACGATCAATGCGTATATGTCCCTAATCTCTTCGCTATTCAATCTTCTTTTGCTCTCTTAAAATTGTTAAGCGAGCTACCTAAATAGCAATTTTGTCACTCCATATGCCCAGAAGGCCAATTCAGTAAAATCAAATGAATATTGGGTTCAGCCATGTGTTGTTGAATGTTGGTACTGGAGTTATACTTTGTTGGAAATTCGATACTGTGAAAATCTTTAGAGATTCTTATCTCTAAAGATTTTCACAGTATATTGTAACCTTTTGGTAAACGTACAAATTCTGGTCCGATTTCACTGTTGTTTCGCCTATACGCGCTACGTGATTGGAATAACATCCTTCTCCGCCAAACACGGCTTATCACCCCACTACTTTGTTAGCGATAAGAAGCTTATGTCTCATTGAATCCGGCGGACCTACAACCTTTTAACAAGTGGAATTCCATACGTGTAACGTTAACAGATTTATGTACAAACCCACCAATACAATGATGTAGAGACGAGTTTATAATGAGGACTGTCTCATTTTGCATTATGTGAGTTCCTCGTAATAATATATTTATAACTTCTTCCTCGTTTAACACTTCCTTCATCTACTAAAGACTCGTTCAGTAACCTTACCCTGAGTGTTAGTATTCGAGGTATAATAAATTGAATATCCCACTTCATGTAACCAGAAAAGGAGAACGAAGCCATATGTGTGTATTTTATAAATTATAAGTAAGTACCTAAGTACCTAATTTTATATAAGAGTTTCGACACCTCTGACTAAAGTATCCTAGGTATTTACCAAAATATCAACAATTTGATTCCGTTAAAAATAGGAAATATCATGAAATATAGGTAGCTAATAAAAAAAAATCATAATAATTTTACTTTAAATTATTGTGATTTTTAAAACGTTGTGATTGATTAAAAACGCAAATCAAAATAGTTATTTCTGATAATTTGTGATGATTCCAAAAAAGCGATCTCGTTTAGCTACAAAATTAAAAATGTACAGCATTTTATTTCCATACTTTGGAAATAATTCTGTACTGCTTCTTCAACATACCTGTCATGGTTCAGTGACGATGACATTGAAAGACTTCTTAAATTCCTCCTCTCGTCTGACATACCCTTGCCATTTTCGTTTTCATTGGAAGCTCACCGTGGTCCCTGTTAATAAGTGTTTTGTGTCAGGCGATTATTCTGGTGCTATGTGGTAAGTGTCGGGGTGGAATCGATGCGAGCTTTATATGGCGATAATTTACAAAGTGGTGCAGGAACGCTGTTTTTTACTCAATGTGTTAAAATGGTACCCACAGAATGTACACCTTAGTTGTTGGAATTGTTTGGGTTTAAGTAGGTATATTGGTATTATTTCAATAATATTAATTAATAATATTACACAAAAGATCCCAATGGGTCGAAATGTATCCGTAAGGGCCCCACCAATAAAATAAGATTATTTAAATAAATAAATAAATAAAAGTTTAGGTATATACCACAGTTTTACTCGTTTATCTTAAGTACTTTACTTTTTAATATTATAAGGATTTTTAGCTTTTAGAATCGATTAAAAGTAAAGTCCGTCAAAAGTAAGTACAGTCGAGGATATTGAATGTTTATGGCTCACTTTACATTGGACGTGCTTAGTACATATATAAGAAAAACTAAATTAACTAGAACCGCAAAGTGCTAAACATTCAATTTCCTCGACTGTACAAGAAATCGGGGATAGATGTACTTAGTATACCTACCTAGTTAAGAGTACCTTTCCGCCTGAGCTATGCTATATAGATTGTGTTTGTTATCCACCAATCACATTTTCGGAGTAGCACATCTCTGACGCATGTGCTACGCGGCGTAGCCATGATTATTAAACGCATCCATCTAGCATAGCTCTGGTAGTTAGAAAGGCACCCTAAGTCAACATTGCATTCACCAGTTTCATTTGGTGTCGTCTTATTCTATTGCTATGAAAATTAACTTCAGTGACTACCGGTTTAAAGTTATCATAGATTAAAGAAGTTAAAGGAAGGAAAACGTAGCAATCACAATTTTTTTACAAGCGGGTTAATTTTAAGCAAGTAAATTTTTCGTTTTCATACATAATAAATGAAATGGTAAGTGTGAGATAAGATAAGCTCAAGTATAAGATCTCAGGTGACTGACGGCACAATGTCAAAATAAGTTTCATTAGGATGTAATAAAGGTTGCAATACGCTTATTCAGTCATTAAACTTATGTTTTTAATAACTCAATAACAGTAAGAGTTAAAGATACTAGTTTCTTAGACAAATCGATTATTTTTGACCTAAACAAGCTTTCCTTTAATTTAACGGAAATCAATAAAAACACGGTGTATATGAGTAGTATTGAATTGAAGGACACTTGAAAACAAACTTGCACGATCGTTTTTAAAAGGCAATTTTGTAAGACGTGCGACTTCCCGTATTTGATTATAGGTCTATATTGGCATATCAATTTTACTGAGCTGTAAAAGCTAAACATTACATCGAACCACCACTACGTGATCTGTATGCAACTGTGCAACATAACGCGTGTAATACATAACAGGGCCATCAGTGAGTATTGAAGTGCATACAAATCGTTTGGAGCTGTTGTTTTCGACGCCTTTTTTGCTCCCAAACCTTTCACACAGGAAGCGGCCAAACAACACGCTTTGCAACTTTTTACCACAATCTTTACCCTCTCAAAACCTTCAAGTGTTAATTTTAACGGAGTTTTGACCGCAACACCCTTTTAAGCGCAGCAAATTATCCCTTATGTGACCGGGTTAAAGTGCAAATTACATAGTATTATTGTTAACAGCGTACCGATTTCCTGTCCATTGTAAAGTTAAGTGACACGAAAGACGCATTAAGGCACTTGTGACATTATTTTCGCAAAGTGCCAGGAAACCATTACAACTTACAGGTTGGGAACCATAATTAGGTGCTGCTGTGTCACACTTAGCTACTTCCGATTGAGTAGGGTGCGCATATTTATTCCAATTTCGAAAAATTAACAGTGTCGTGAAATGCCAACTTTCAATTCATCACCCTAATTATTTTAGATAAAACTTGTCCGACTAATACCTTAACATCCAGGCCACCTAAACTGAATTTTACAATTCATAATTTAATTATTACATAGGCCCCCGATTTGGACCATTGATTTGGATTTATAAGAATAAGGAATGGCAGTAGGTTGGAGTGAATTCTAATAGTAAGTATAATATGAACACTAGTTATCATGGTAAATAATAAATAGTGCAAGTGACAGTACAAACATATAAACAAACCGATCTTACAAATTCAAATCAGTGACTGACACGTGTGCCATAATGCTTTTTTTACGTATTACTCTATTTATACACCTATTGCTCTTCCGATATTAAAACTTAATTTTTCTGTAATACATATTGGAAATATATCCACATATTAGGACAGAACGAAAGACTTGACAATCTAAATAAACGTCCTAAAAACACAAAAACGATGGACACATGCGCGTACGCAGATTCTGCCGCTTGGCGTCAAGGCGAAGGAAGCGCCAAAACACGCGCCATTAGCGACAACAAAAACACAAATCAGTAACACGTGACAATCTAGGAGAACGTAAAAAGTTGCGTTTGTGTTTAGTCTGGCGCTGGGTTCTGTGGAAAGAAAATAAATAGATTTAATTTTGAACGTATTACGTGTATTTATATTTACATTTAAGATTTAATTTTGTTTGTGTAAAATAAATGCAATAGATACACTGTTGGGATGGGATAACTGTTAGGTGTATTTTAAGTTTAGTATTTTTTTTATCTTAGTTTAGTTTTTAATTCATTTAAATATGTTAATCTTCTCTGTAATAAATTTAAAAATAAATGCGTAGGTAATTTGAAATGTTTTCGTAACGAATGCAAAACTACGAAATATTACGTTTTTTTATTCAATAAGAAAGATACAGTGAAATTGATCAATTTCTTCAAATTTTTTTAGGTAGGTAATTGATAAATAAATACGCCAAGTATGTAATGTACTTGTATTTACTATTTGAGATACCTACCTAAATACAATAAAATCAAGAAATAGAAATGTGCGTTCCATCACAACGACTTCAAATAGGACGTAATATTACTAAATATACCAAACTTAACATGAAATGGCGTTTTACGATCAAATGAACATATCATATAAACAGCAATTTTTATAAGTATACTAATAGTAAGTTGTACCCATATTTAAGAAGGATCCCTAAAAAGCTGTAGCTAAGGTTTGTTGTCTCAAAATATGGTAACAAGTGGAAAAAACACATTTATCTGCACGTGTGTAACTGTGGCAATTCTCCGCGGTCTCACATTACCACATTCCTTTTTTAGCCGGAAACTGCAAATTTTTGGGTGACGACAAAAAGCTTAGCTCTAGTTTTTATCATGCGCTGAAATTAGGTGAAGCTTTGACATAAATCTTTAAAAAAATGGATTGTGTAACGCACATGGTCTACCTTTTTTGAGTTGAAACTTAGCTTGGCCAAAAACCGTCCAATAGCCGTGCTATTGTAAAAAATAAATCCCAAAAAGATTTGGTAAAAATCGAGCGTGGATACCTTTCAACCTAAAAAGTCCACATTTTTATCCTACCGTTACCGGTAATATAACACTGACCCAATCGAAAAAACGCTCCAAAAAATCTAATTGTGTTCGCAAAAATTCAGCCGAAATCTTAGCCCCGGGACACAGGAAATGAGTGAGCGGCAAAAACCTCAATAGAAGCCTTCGAAACGTCTCCGATTTGATGGATCGCCGTAACACAATCATTCGCTACGAGGACTAAGGAGAGCCTTAAAGTGCCCCTTAAAAATCAAGTGATATTCTTCACTTTTACGGCTATTACGGCTACAGAATATTCCAAAGCAGTTTTGATCGTATTGAGTTTAGAATACAATTCAAATTACAACGATTGCTTGTGGTAACTGAATTGCAACATTTGCAACTGAAGCTGGCGTAAAGGAGTAATGGAAATGGAATTTACGCGTTCGATCGAAAGCTCAATTCAGTTTGTTTGTATATTAGGTACATGTATCTTTACGGATTGGGTAGTGATGTAACAATATAGTCTGAACACGTGTTTAGATGGCCACTAGAGGCATTCGAGCTTGTTTATCTCCGATAATGACGGCGTTATTGCACGGTTGGAGTGCTTGGATTCTTTAATTTTATTCTAATTCAATCTAAAGTTAGGTGACACTATTTTTTAGTTAATTAATAAAATATGCTCCGTTTCACGGTTCAATTTATCTTTTCGAAATCGATCTATTTAAATAATTACATATTTTTCAATTTATAAAAAATAAAGAACAAAGTTTATGTTATTCTAGTATATAACTAACTTACCTTTATAGATAGCATATTGACAAAGTCGTACCTATAATAAGTAGTGTGTTATGTTTGACTCTTATTATTTATAAGCAGATAATTATATAGGGTATTTTCTATCTATGTATTTTTAACGATGTACTTAGTTGTACAAGCTAAAAATGTATAAGATTCTTTAAAACAAGGAATAGTATTCATAATTATTATCAGATATTTTTATTGAACACATTAGCTTTGTTTGCTCTAATTAGATCCAAAAAAATAATAATGTTGCATCCACTCTCTCCCACCCAAGCCAACCAGAAACCGAATCTTACCTTATTCTATAATCTTTAAAAACTTTTGAAGCCCGGACAAAAAGCTTAAAAAGAGTGGGCGTAACTTTGACTGTCATTTCTGCCCTAGCGCACAATAGCCGGCGGGCGCTCGCGCCATCGCAATTTTATTAAAAAAAAAGAAAAAGTAGCCCGCCTCACAATCGAAGCTTCAAAGGAATCTTCGCGAATCTGGGCAATAAATTTCTATTGATTGAATTTCGGACCCAACGCAGCATGGGTCCTGACGTATAGGGGCTTATTATAGAATCGATAATTTTGGTTTTTTTTTTAAATCACGGACGTTTCGATTTTTTTCTTCTATAATTATGCATTCAATAATTTTCAGTAGATTGCCTTTTAAGGAAGTTAGGATTTAAAAATATGGAAATTACTGATTCGGAAAATTTTATGCGTAGATCAGTAGACCTGATAGAACCCTTGTATATTTAAAAGCCCTGTTACGACTTTACCCTTTTAAAATAGAATCATGTCCCCTTTTTTATAATTTTTGAAGGAAAACATCTCTCAGTTTGCTTAAAAGTCAGCACTTTAGTTAACATATTAAAGGTTGTCAATGTCCGCTTTTTTATTTTCAGTGATCCTAAGTTTTAACTCTTAATAAAAGAAAACATTTTAATTAGATTTTTAAAACTAATAATGGATATTAAAATAATTGATTATTGCTTTTAGTGTGCGAAAAATAAAGTTGGGAATGAACTTTTAGTTTTCTTTTATGTATCTCGAATTTTTACATAGGTAGATGTTGTAAGAGTGGTTTTATTTATTCCACTGTGTTAATTCTTGAACCTGAACTATAACAACAATATATATATTTAGGTGATTTGATTGTACCTCCGTTCCGATGTTTTGTTATTAAGTTCATAATAATTGTAATACCTTTTCAGGTTTGAATTAAGTACCCAATCAATAAAAATTAATATTTTTTATTTAATAATGATTTTATCCGTGTCTGCGAGAACAGTTTTAAAACCGTCGATTGACAACCCTACCCTAATCTCAACAAGATTGCCGCGTCCTTGAGAGCTGAGCACATATTTGTTTTGCTTCAACCGGCTCAAGGGCTGGCACTGTTATCTCTGCAAACAAGTGCGGGGGCTTGCTCGTATGTTTGCTTTAAATAAAATGGCGGCAAAGTAGGGTAACTTTTTCGTTTTTAGGAAGAAGCTTAGGGTAAATTCGTTTATATAATTACTGGAACATCAAAGTTAAAACTAGATAAAAAAAATTAATTAATTGTAGTAGTTAGCTCGTTGGTAAATAAATTACTGGATATCGTGGATTTGTTAAATATGTAATATTGGTTGAGAAATATAGTTATTTATGGAAATGAAGATTATAATTCGATTTCTTACACATTACGATTACAGGAATATGAAATTATACAAAAAAGGATCTTCATATAGGTATAACTTTTTTCTCTAAATTGTAACAAAAGAGTTACGATTGTTATAAACGACATGCGTCCCACAAAACTGGAGGACTTTTGTCAAGAGTGTACTGAATGGGTCATTGACGGACGTTTTAAATGGCACTAGTGACACTGACACGATTTAATGACATTACACAAAGCTGATTCTAAAAATCGTATCAACCGTATCAAATCACTTCACCCCATACTCATGGAATTAACAAAGATTCCTGTAAAGACGATACCTTTGGCTTTGGCAAACACAGTCATATTTTCGGACAATTAAAGCTGAAAATCCAAACTAACGTATGGTAGCTGGTACGTGCAAGTCCATTGAAGAAGATAATAAGGAAGCACTTTTCATGGTAAGTACAAAGCAAAGAATGAATGATTTTACATACTTCACGGGTTTGCGTGAAGCCTTATAGCTGCTTATACAAATTCCAAGGAGTATCATACTCGTCCCGTATTTCGTGATCTCTCCTGACGTGTACAGTGTACTAGGCTGGAGATCTACTCATATAAGTGATCAGTGACAGTACAGAAGTTGTGAACATGAGTGACCGTTACGTAATCGATTGCCGTTCATTCATAAGTTCGTCGAAGCGTGCATCCTCGAAACGGGAGTACGCACATAATACGTTACGTAAAATCGCTGTGAAATTTAAAAGCATCTTAACGTGGATGTCATTGCTGCTGAATGGATGTCAAGTATTACCTTAGAAGTGCATGGGTACCAGTGGAAAGAAATAACAATCTTGTCGGTATTCAGATAAACTTCACTTCAGTCGGTAGACTTCTTGCCTGCATTAATTTTGCACTAGGTACGTCTGTAAGTACTCGCACATATGAAAGAGATGGATTTAAGATCATATGTAGGTATATCATTTATCCAGATATATTATATCACCAAACAACCTACAACACTCGCTTTTGAACTTATTTTAAGATTAGAACAATTTGTATTACATTTTATTTACATCTTTTATTGGCTTTGTTTACTGTACACTCAGTTTTGTAAATTTCTTATTCACTGCTGTCGATGCCCCAAATAAATAAAATTATCCCACGGTGATAATTTATGTAAGAAGTTATACAAACCGTTCCGGCCGTTAACCAATTTTCTTACCAAATACACGATTTTTAGGTATTTTGATTTACATCGATCTAACAGGGTGTAAAGAAATAGTGGTGATCTGCTTGAGAGCCTTTTGAGTATTATATTCTGATTAGGAAAAATAAGGAGGAAACATTTTTCAGAATGTACACTTAAACGGATCCCATTACTTTTAACCGACTTCAAAAAAGGAGCAGGTTCTCAATTCGAATGATATTTTTTGTATACCTATTAAAAAAATACATCTCCGAGAATCGTGAATCTATTAATTTTTTTTTAAATCAACGGGCCCAGAGATGGTCCCGTTGGCACCAAGTCGGGGTCTGATTCATAGGATCTTGGAGACGTCGATTGGAGTCCGTTTTTTTATTTGTTGATTATTAAAACCTGTAGGTTAGCTAATAAATATACTATTTACCACAATTTCCACCCGGTTCCGCAAGTAACATTCACATCATTGCTTATGTTTATCGCCAACATGATCCCTGTGCCAGCAGGCAATAAATAAGGCGTGCCATAATTTATTGTTATTTTATTAAGATAATATCGCGAGAGTTATGGGTGACAATATGGAAATATTGCGCCGATCGCCATTTTCCGTCACTTGCAACATGCAAGGATATTAAAAATGCAAGTAAAATTTCGAATGTTTCCGGAAACTTTCATGAGTATTTATAGTAAGTTTTTTATAAGAATTTATCAAATATCTGCTGCATGATTTTCGGGTCGTGATATCCAGAAGTAATAAAGGCTACAACTTTTTCATGGAGACCAACCACAAAATCGTGAAAATGAAATTGTCATTTTCATAGAAAACCACAGGAGCTTGTGAGCGAATTAGAATATGGGACTAGGAACATTTTTAAATATAACAATCTTCATCATATTATCCATAGTATATTTTGGATCAAAATCAGGCTATATACTTATAACAATACTTTTTAACAATCGTCGTTGAGATTGCCAAATTCGTTATGTACGCAATTCAAAACAGAAAAACAATTCAAAGTACGAGAGGTGGCTGGAAACTAATCTACCTAACTATGAAAAAATTCGTAACTGGGAATCCTTCTACTGAAATGCATTTATTGCATTTATCAAATAATGACATTAAACCATCAAATAATTTTTATTTTTCGGTTTATCGTCAAAATGCTCATTCACTGCGGCTATCATATTATGGTGTATCAAGTGGATAAAATAATAAAACACATGTCTAATGATCTAGTGAACTATTGGATTTTCAATAGTAAAGTTTCGAGGAAGTTTTATAGCAAAATTGTGTAACTCTGTGAATTCCTCATCGATAAAGTGCTAGCTAGACGTAGTTACATTTCTTAGTCGACAAGTAGAGTTCAACGCGCGAGTGAGTTTTCTTTCACCGACTTGCGCGAAATCAATCTACCCTTTAATTTCTCCAACAATATCAACGTGAATTAGCAAACGGAAAAGCCAAAATATTCAGCTAATTTCCAAGGTATTTCAATAATATGAAAGAAATGAGTTTTATACATTTTTGAAAACCGACCAAATAGATTCGAGGAGGCAATCCATTTTTACGAAAAATCTTGAAAGTATGTTATTGAAGTAGTTTGTGCATACTTAGTAACAATCTTATTTCTGTTTCAACTTAAAAGTATATTTTTACTTTGCCTCTACGACCAAAAACATACGAATACTTCAACAACCATCAGCCTATACTTACAGATATTTAACATTACCGTAATATTATTCTTTTGAAAAAAAAAACATTATTTTATAATGTAAAATATTGTCAATATTGTAGCGAATCCAAGAATATTTACTACTCCTATCTTTAACATTTTATTTCGAATCCGTAAAACCACAGGGCTTATGAATTATTCAATTTACACTATGAAAAATTATGACAGAATGAAAACATGCGATCACACATTAATTAAATACTACAACAGACCCATCCCGCATTAAGGGCCCCATAATTCAATTAGGGCTAACAATCCAAGACTGTCCATAATCTTTATACTCCAATTCATAGCCCTTACTCGGTTATGTTAAGGTCGTCACAAACTGTTCTATATTTTACGGGTTATAAGGGTCCATTCAGAGCGCACGTGTTCTTACAATGCAAGCAGCACTGCGGGCGTCCAAAGTGAGAAGTTTCACAATAGTGTCATAGGATTCTGAATACGACCCCTCAGAAACACATGAACGTATCTCCTTTTCAATTCGTAACAAAATGCATAGATTCCGTCAGCATTTCATATGCTTTACGTCTTTTTGATTTTGACATGATAAAACTTTGATATTTTCGTTTTGGTGGTTATCTATAGGTGTGATGGTTTGTAAGGTATAATAACTCTGTATGAGGCTTCGGTTAATGTGTTTTCTTTACCGCTTTAGCCTTCTTAACGATGTACTGTAAATTATTGAGGTGCGTATCGAAGTGATTAGACGGTGATGCATGTATGAGATGTAGTTTAAAGTGTATTGAAGGACTATGTAAGTGCTCTGCAATGGATTTGACACGGTGATTGTATTTCATTAAATTGTTATAGCTAGGAGGTTCGTATTTTACCTTTGTGCTTCACTGTTTGAGGATGTTATGTTATGTTATATTAAGGAGGAATGCTTGACCGGACTCGAGTGAGCTGTCGAGCATCCACTGTGCTTTCTTGTTCCCCAATACTTCCTTCTGGCATTTCAATTTTCTTGCAGAACCGCAGGACGTCGCTGAGGTCGATCTCCCTGAGTTCCTTCTCCTCCAGCCTATCCCTGCCAAACACGTCATATCTGGCCGCTGTGTACATGACGCATTCAGCAAGGATATGCTGGCTGGTTTCGTCTCTTCTTCAATGTGGACAAGCTCCTTCGTCGCTTAGTCCTATCACCTTAAGATGCCTGTTGAAGGTGTTGTGTCCCGTGATGATTCCGGTCAAAATCCTCAAGTTGGTTTCTCCAGCTTCGTAAGATTGGAACGCGTTCAGAAGCGTTTTGTAAAGCATATATCTTTTACAGCAGGCATCTGTAAAATCAAGCCTTCTTATATGAGCAGATTAAAAGATTTTGTTATGGAGCCTTTGGAACTACGTGCTAAAATTGCAGATGCCGTTTTTCTGTACAAGGTGCTCAGACACAAAATAAATTGTGTGGAGCTACTGAATCAGTTGCATTTCAGAGCTCCAAGTCGAATGCCCAGGAATCCTATGACTCCACTTTGTCCGCCATTTGCAGAACTGTTTTTGGCAGTAGCTCACCTATTCCTCGTTTATGCAAAATCTTATATTCCTGTAGTCATACAACCGATGTGCACTTTGACTCACTGCATAAATTCAAAAACAGTGTTCGTGTTTGTTTGTCAAAATAGAAATTAGCCAATATTTTCACTCTGTATTGTCCATTCATTATTATGTGTTATTTGATGTAAACGATATATTTTAAGGTAATAATTGTGTTTTGTTTTGTAAGCATGCGGTGTTTGCCTATAAGTGGCCATTACACTAAACATGGTGTTGAATGTTATTATGTACCTCAATGTATTGTTTGAGTGTGAATAGTCGTTGGTAAACCAATAAAGAGAAAAAAAAAGATATCTGGTTCTCTTTTAGTCTCGAACACTTAGCATCATTTTAGCTTGCCTGCAAGCAGTTTCCTCCTTCCACTCTTTTTCCGATTCCATTTCTTTCAGTTTACTCATTACTCCTTTGGTAACCTCGGCTGACATGGGCAAAACCGGTCCCGGACCAAAAATTCCTTCTCGGCTCCGTCCCTTGTCAGTTCATCTGCTTTCTCGTTACCTGTGACTCCCTGATGTCCAGGTACCCACGCCACGGCGATCTTCTTATAACTCTCTAGCGAGTTTAGCTCCTCTTTACATTCCTGTCCCCGAGAAGATTTTGTCGCTGGCTTCTAAGGTCCGACCGAGATCTCGGTCTCGGTCTCGGCATTCTCAGCCAAAAATCGAGCCGAGATATCCCTCTCGGCTCTCGGCCGTGGCCGAGTTTCGTAATGAGCTGTAATTGGCGAGCTTGACGCCATCTCGTGAACTTACTGCGATTTTATTGGTGTCATATTAACATGAACTGACTTCTATTTCACTTTAAAATGAACGGAAGGAATAATTTAGAGTAAGCGACCCCTATCGCATTATCGATCAAAATACCTAAAATTCGAATACCGGTTTTTGGGGTACCTACATAAAAAAATATTCTAAAAACATTGCTGTATTTAGTTTGATGTTGGATTTACTATAGGTATTTGTAGGGATTTTTAATGTAATTTATACGTTTTTTATCCTTTCTACCAAGTCTCGGTCTCTGTCTCGGGCGAGAATCAAATTTATTCTCGGTCTCGGTCTCGGTCTCGGTCGGACCTTACTGGCTTCTTTAGCGCCTTCAGTGCTGCCTGACCGTCCGTGTATATGACCACGACCCCCGCCTGCTGCACTTCCTCCTTTATGAGCCTTACATACCGTAGTATACGAGTAGCATATACTTCTGCCTGAAACACAAACTGCTTGAGAATAGTGCGAATCTTAAATATCATTGCATACATATGTAAAAAGTAGGAATAAAATACTTATATTTCATGTGTATGTGTAACAAATTACTATACATAGGATAACTACAATACATAATTAATACGTACAATTTTGGAAATGATAATGGCCATGTAGGTACTGTATTTATTACCTACATGGCCAAGAATGCTATTTAAGTTCCCACTGTATATAATATTAGTAGGTAAAGATATATTATAGTTATAGATCAGTTAAATAAATAAAAAAAACAAGTAAGTTAGTTGTTTTCCATATATAAGTTGGTTTGAGCTCAGAGATGCAAGCGAGATGTACAATATCGTTTAATGCAGTTCTGTTTCACTTCTGCTGAAGGTCACAGGAGTCTGCTGCATGCGGATACCGCAGCACCGGTCATTTTAGCACCCATTATATCGTATGTGCCTTCACTTACCTAACCAACTCTAATGGCAGACAGAGTCGACTAGTAGTAGTAATTTTCTGTATACCTTTTCTCCAGATTAAAGCGAGATGATATTTGCTGAACTGCAACTTATCACAAAGCGATATAGCATTCGCAGTACCTATGCCCCTATTTAGGACGTAGATTAAGGACATACCCCCGGGTATGTCCCCGTTACGATAACTGTTAGAACGTGCCTACATAACCAACCACGATCAGGTGTGAACAGTACTTAGAAGCTTACAATGACACCTAAGAGAGATTTCGTAACCCATTTACAGCTTCACAGAATTGTCCTTATAACTCAATACCATTATTAGGGATTTAAGTGGACAATGTTGGCACCACATTTACCCAAAAAAACTATAGAGCGAATGCATATTTTACCAACAAAGTCATACGTGGTTAACAAATAAATTCAAAATCAACAATTGAGTCTTGCACAGTCAACGTCTTTGTCACTTGAATTGAAGATTTGGAGGCTTCGTTTAAAAAGGGCGTATAAGTCTTAGTGGTTTTAAGAGACTTGATACTTTTTGGACTGAGATAGCAGCAATCACGTGCGAGTTAGAAAAATAGGAAAGGTAAATAAATAGTGACAAAGAGCTGAGGTGGTCGCGCCTCCCGCCGCGCGCGACGTGCCAACATGGATGACAACAGAATCGCAAAGGTTTAGGGTGTGGTTCCTCTGGACTTTTGGAACGGTCAAGAGAAGTGCAAAAGCTCGGTGTTCAGAGTTACTAGAGCGAATTTTTAGAATAGATGTTTACAATTTTCAATAACCCCGGTAGGTGGTATGGTAGGTTCAATGGCGTAAGTATAATTGATTAATCTGTATCAAGTTTTTATAGTTACGAAGTTTTGAATAGATAATAATATTTTTATTTAGATTAAGTGGGCAGTGTTTATTTCAACATTATCTAAATGAAAACTATAAAACTCCGCAGCTACAATATGAAATTGAGTTATTCTTACTTACCTAAGCCTAATATTAACACTTTGAGCGCGGGGAACTCCCGAGGGGAGTTCTCTGTGGGAGGTCCATTTTCGCTACAAAGCGGAATAATCACGGGATCGGCTACGAGCGTAGCGCGTAGCACTCGTCCGCATTGAAAGTATTAATATGTATATGTACAGATGTTACAATAATACATCGTTCGTCTCTCCTTTAAGTTAATGACTTACTCGTAAGTAATCGTATGTCCACAATTTTTAATTGTACATATGTGAAACGTAAAAAAACGTATCAATAAACATACTTGATGTTTGAACTTACACTTCAAATTTCACGACATACTTATTCACAATTTTTACATTACACGCACAAAATGTACTGTCGTAAAGAAACCACAGCCTAACATTGTCCCCATGAATCTCAAGAAAACGCTAACTGTCCCACCGCATTGTTTCCTTCATTCGTAAGGCAAATATTACGCGCATTCATCCCACGGCAAACACACTCTGGGTGGCTACCAACAATGTACAACGCAGCACCAAAATAGCCTAAAAGCCATTGAAAACTCTACGAAATTCTGTCGTTTTTACTTCACCAAAGTGGACTTCCTCGAACCGTGACAGCTCTCGAAATACACTGATTATACTCTAATTGTCTAAACACCTGGGCTTTTGGGTGAAGACATATTTTGGGCCAATAGAGCTGTCGGTGGTTAATTGATGACCACTTGTGGTACAAAGTTGTGAACATCGGGAAATGGAAAAACGTGGAGTGCATAAGCAGGTGGTGTTCAATAAGATTTCCACAGTGTTTTGTTTGGTTGATAAGCTCAAAGCAAAAACACATTTAAAAATATGTTGCGTAAGCATTTTGTTCCAAAATATTCGCGACTAAGTGTTGTGTCTTGTCTCGCATTAGGCACCGATATATATATATATGTATGTAAATATGTATATGTTATATAATATGTATTTAAATTTTGTATTTGTGTAAGTACAAGTATTGTATTTATATAAAATTATAATTGACTTGATTAAAGAATCAATATCACAAAAGTTTAAATCCTGCACCAAACCAAAGTTTTCTGTTTAGCCCAATGGTTGACTGGTAGAGAATGCCTTAAGGCGTTAAGTTCGCCATTTGTACTCTTTTATATTGTGCAATAAAGTTTAAATAAATAAGACTACATACGGATAAGGTGCCTACTTTCATCCCCTGGGGGGGCTAGAAGAGACAATCCCACATCGAAAATTCAGAAGAGGTATTGTTACCTTATGACCGGTTCTACTAAAATTTTCGACGTCATTTGTTCTGTGTCGAGTCTGACCTTAAAGATCTTAGGAGATATTTAAGTTAACCTAAGCTATAATTCCTAGCAAACATTTTATAACTAAATAGAGGGAATCAAAATAACAGTTTCGTTTGTGAAAATGTAACAAAATTTGTGAAGAGCAGTCATAGTACAACTCATAGCATGTGTCGATATACGCAATGACCTCCGTAGTCAGACAGCAGTGGTGAAACTGGAACTGACTGGACTGGTTGTCCCTGGTTCTAATCCTGGTGCTTTTTTCAATTATGAGTTTATATTTTCTCTATGATATATATTTATCAATTTGGTATATTAAGTTTCTGTCATAGTCTGGAAAACGAGTTCATGCTAATAACTTATAAGCTTATTAAATCTTGTTTTGAGCGATCTGCTCTGACAATTCAATTGAGTCGCTTTTTAACACTTTAACATACTTGTATCGTGCCGAATAGCTCACTCAATTCTATCACAATATGAAGAGTTAGGTTAAGGTTAACCTTTTTTAAGAATCCGTATTTTGTTTACCACGAGCTTAACCAATAAAGTTTTCAAAGGCCTCTCAGAAATACTATTTTTATATCCTTCGATAGCTTATTTATTTTAACTAACCATGAATATATTTACTCGAATAACAGAAACATAATACCTACATAATATTTGTTGCCTTACCTAACAATAAATACAAACCTTTTCAATAAGATCGCTCGCAACATTTTTTTCTGGATCACTCCACAATGACATCGACGGATCCTTTCTGGCCAATGTTTGGTTAGCTGCATCGTGTATTGTCGACCCGAAAATCAATTTACGATAATTGTCATTTATTATGAAATAAATATGATGCTTTATCCCGTCGTCTTTTGTCGAAATTGCCTCCAAAAGGCGATCTCATTCTTACGTCCAATCTATTCAGTTTAGGGCATTGAGCGGAATTTCTATATTTTGCGAATTCGTCTGACAATAATTAAAAGGACGGAGCATATTAGGCGGAAAGGTTTTGACGTGAAATGATGTCAAGAAATGTTATCTCAGCTTGTAAGAGTTGTAAGCATATGTTAAGGGGATTAATTTAGAAACGAATTGGGCTAATATGGCTTCAATAGACTACTTATTCCGATGACATGGTTGGCTCTTTAAACATAATTATGAACATGTTTGCAAGGCAGATATAACTTATTCAGGTACGTCAAAACTTATTTTATACTTGGTACTTACTATCCAAATGGTACTGTACCTACATACGACATACGTATAAGATTCAACCGGTATGGTGGTGACCAAACAGGACAAATTTTTCTTCCATTTCTTATACTTCTTCCATTTGCAATCTTGAATAAGTATGGAAATAAGCTTTACAAAATCATAACAGATATTTATATAAATCTTAATTAGAGCTAATCTCAATCATTATCATACATTTAATATCAATCATAATTATTATTTCCGATTTTTATGTTCAACATACTAATAGATTGGACAAATCAAAGGGGTAGCTGTCGGATCTCTCCAACTGAATTTAAGAATTGTTTTCGTATATATTTTTTAAATTGTTACTGGTATTTACACTGACATCTGGATGACGTTTCTGGATTAATTATTGTTAGTACTATTACCCACATTCAAACCAAGGTTTTCTCCAGGGTCCACTGTATGGAGTTCTGCAAAAAAAGAGTTTATAGGTTTTTAAAGGGTCGGCAAGGCTCGCATGAATACTCTTAGAGTTGCAGGCGATCATAGGCTTACCATCAGGCAGACCGTATGCCACCGTCGTGAATTAAAAAAATCCTCACCAAAGGATAACGTAATCCATAAGGTAAATTATTATTGAAAACGAACAAAATTGCCAAGATACAGCATCTGCAATATGTAATGAATGGCAGATAATGCTATTAAGAGTTTTAAGTGATAAGCCGGCAGTGTAATCGGGCAGTAACAAATCGATTAATAGATAAGGACATTATTGATGATTACTTAATGAGATTATAGTTTCATTACACTCTATCAAAGATTACGTGTGCCATTTCAGATATAGGCTTTAACAGCTTTGGTATAAGGTTCATGTCTAAGCTGATTTTTAGATCATGTGACAATTACGTTTTAATATAACAACGTAACATGTTATTACTTTGATTCTAGTCTTATACTACTTTGTGTATTTGAGGAATAAATTGACGACGTAATTTCAAGAATCATGATTATCATTGTCAATGATGCATTGAATCTCATGTAATGGCTATAATGCGGCTTAAACATAAATGTCAAGTGAATTCATTCTTTTTGTTAACGCAAGGTGAATTTAAGAGATACGTAAACGATGCAAGGCAAATGAAATAGGTATATTATACTTCGTCATTTGTAGGTATAAGGTACCGTGCCTCCTTCAAATGACAAAGTAGCACAATGTAACGAATAGAAACTTCGGCAAAACTGATGCCACCAAATTTTGGCGGATGAAACGCTCAGATATTTACCCAGGTACTGATACCTAAATACCTACGTTTACCTAATTTTTTTTATAAATGTAAAAAAAAAATATCTTGGGACATCTTACACAAGTCGACCTAAAAAATCCCACGGTAACCTCAATGAAGGGTTGTGATGTGGGGAACGGTGGATTGTGGGTGGTAAATTGCATAATATTTCTAGCACTACCGGCCACTAAGCTTGCGCTTGTGCTATACTTACACACGGACGGCAATAGCGAAACTATGTTTACTACGGTACCCGGTAAAAAGTTGCATCAAAAAATTCTAAAATGCTTCAAAGTTTACAAAAATCATAGGACTATTAAAACATAAATATAAGATACCAATAATATTATACATTTCACGTTATAAGCGATAACAATGGCAAACAACAATGCGTTCAACAATAAACTTTTATTTTCTGCTCCGATCGATGTTGGCTTTTAAAGTGAATTTGTCTCCATATTAGGCGCTAAAGGGCCGTTTAATAGGTCTTTGTTCGCTATTGATTTGCAGTTGACTGCGACAACAATCGATTTGAGGTACAGGATGAGTTAAAATGAGGCAAACTTTGCATTATTCTGTTAAAACTAAGCAAACGTTTGGTGGAACAAATAAAATTAATTTGAAATTATTTTTATGTGTAGGTTAGATCATTACATGGAATGAACATTTAAAATTGATATTGATAAATTATAGGTATACCAAATCACAGGCCATCTAAGAATGCATAATATCAAGACTACGTCGAAGACCGTCTGACCAAATGCATACACTGAAAAAAAATGCTAATTTGGATTTATCATGCGTAATTCTAACGGGTAATTAAGGTTGAATTCAGTCCTATCGGTTAAGTCCTGTTTTTTCTTTTACTGTACCAAACTTATTATGTTGGCATTCTACTAAATTAATTTGGTTGATTACACCAGTCTTTTGTTGATTTAATTCTAAAACTGGTAATCAATTCAACATAACTATTAACTAAAACACTTTTATAAAGTTTACCATTTAAATCATATTACTCACAATCAAGAGTCAAAAATACATCCTGTACGCATTTTAAAGTCGTTTAGCGAAACATCAAGCGACTAAATGCAACAAAGGACATAATAACATCCATAATAGACTCAAGAAATGACGGTTCACATTTTTTATAACTCTTGCTTTAATGATCTTCTAAAATATAGGTTATATTCATATTAATCGTCTTTAAGGTGCATTAAGAAATGACCGACCGTTTAGACACCTTTTGATTTTCAACAAATGTTCTTTTGAATGGCTCGGAATGAGTAGTAAAATGTTGCTGGTTGATGATGCGTGTTAACTACATTATAGAATTACGAGCGACATCTGTTCGGCAGTACCTATTATAAGAATCTTTAACTCCAATAATTCTTTAACTTCAATAAAAATCCAAAGTCACTTTCATGCTTCATCGTTCATCAAATCATCATTGATAACTGACATCGGTAATTATCAGATGTAATGTTGTCAGCCTCCGTAGCCTTGTTGGTTCGAATTTATTTATTTATGCGTGTTGTCGAATTTATTATCCAATCCAAGACCAAGGCAATCCAGAGGAAGCGGGTTGGAATCCCGTGACAACCAGTCTTTGATTTTTTCTATGGTAAGCACATCTGTTACGACATTGGCTAATTTATTATATTTAACGGGCCTAGTTAGCGGTTGTACGTTGTTTCATAGACAACATTTTCGCAGAATATTGGTTCATAGAAAATGTTTCTCGTATTTTCATTTCATAGAATGATCATTTTTCAGAGCTCTTACATTGTATAATTTGGTTTTGTATATTTCTTATTGTTCAGATATGTAGTCCTTAGAATTTCATTTCATAGCGTATTCAATCAAATATTATTAATTCGTAAAGTATTTTTTGTCTAGAACAGTTGTTTCAAAAACTGAATATTCATAGAATGTTGTTTGTCATTGAATGAAACTTAATATTTTTTATTCAGTCATAATTAAACTATAGAATTATCATTACATACCATTACACAAATACAAAAGAAATACCTTTGTCCAAAGAATTTTAGTAAGCGATTTAGACCTGGGAACCGGTCGACGAAGCCCCGCTGCGCGGGGCTTCTATTTCTGCTCTAAGGGATAAAAGGTACCTAACGAACCTATCCAGGTTAGAGCAGGGGAGGTACAAATCTGTTATTTTTTAATGCGGGGGGCTCCGCCCCCCGAGCCCCCCTTGTGGGGGGCTTCGCCCCCCCGTCCCACCTTTTTTGGTTTCGCAAGGATGACGATACGTAAACAATTAATTAAAAGGAAGTAGGTTTTATCTATCCGGGAAACCTAACCAATCCAAGTCGGTTTTATTATTACTTGGATTGGTTAGGTTTCCAGGCTAGAACAGATTGAAAAGCTAACTAACCTAACCTAACCTACCCTACCTAACCTACTTTTTCTGGTAGCAGTTTGGTTTTTTTAGAGGGAGGGCGAATCAGTGTATAAGAAACAAAATACTTACATGAAATATGACTCATTAGGTAAGAATATCACTATGCATTAAAGTAAATAGTGAAACTAAATATTATATAAACTAGTAACTATAAAACAAAAATCTATGAAATAAGTGCCTACGAAACAAAAATACATGAAATGTAATTCTAGTGTTTGATTACTTTGTAAAGTAAAAAAGTTAGATAGCAATATACATGGAACTGAATGTCTGTGAAATATGTTTTAAGCAATTGAATAGTCTATGAAACAATAATATTGGAACAGAAAGTATATGATCCAAATTATATATGAACAAATTTCTGTGAAATTTCTGTCTATGAAACAGTGTGCCACCCTAGTTAGCATTAAGCCCTGTTACTTTGATTTTATTGTTAGATTTGTTTGCAACCTTAAAACTTCCTCTTATAATCTCGTTGCAAAGTTGCAAACCCTGTCCTCGAGCGTGACTCCTCGTGCCCACTTAACATACCTACGCATTTCTGCAATTATGTAGTCTATAATGTACATAGATCACTAGATAAGTTATAACAAATAGCCATACATGAAACAAAAAAATACATACTAATATATTACAGAACTTATATTATCTTTTTAATTTCTCAAACTTCGCATTTACGTATAACAACGCCGGTCTAATGGATGTTGCATAGACCTTGCCTACAGTTCAAAAGGCATCTTTGTGTCACATTTGTGTACATTTTAAAAATGCTCAAAAATATGTCCCGGTGCACTTTAATTCTGTGTAATAACGTCGTAACATATTTCGAAGAAGATTCTTTTGATACATATTTTTACTATTATACTACATATATGTATTGTAATTTAAGAAGGTATTTACGGCACAAGGATTCAAAACTTTACCCAAACGAATGCCTCGTCAGCAATACTCCAATTTTAAGATAACTAAGCGACGATACATACATTCAACCCTTATAAAAACCTAATAATACCAATACAACCAAAAAGCAGTCTCCAAAAAACAATACCCAAAAAAATATCATAATGCCCAATTTGTTTGGTCTGAATAGCGGTCCACGTGTCGTCATCGGCCCATTGTTTGGGCCCCTATGGGATTAAGGGGCCCTTCGGGGCCTTAAGACTTCACTGATAACATCTTCGAGCTCGCCCAAGATCGGACCGATAAGGATCTCCTGAGTAATACAAAATTGAGATCTGCAAAAAAGACAATTGAACTGAAGTACGAAATAGCGCTTCCAAAATAAAGTCGAACTATGTGTTTAAACGTGCGAGCACCAATTTTAACCATGATATGAACAAAATAAAGTCGAGAATGTAAAGTCCGCTTGTTCAACTTGATGCTCATTTGTTTTTGTGCTAGGCAATGACGTTTCAGACGTGTCAATCAATTGTTTTGTAACGGTGTTTGCTGACTATGGTCAGTTATTTGTGCGAGGAAAATACGTCCTGCTGTTCGTCACAATGAGGCTTTCTAGAGCTTAGGCGCCGAAACGGTAATTCTATAAGTAATGTTTTCAGTAAGACAGCTGACTGTCGAATAAAGGTATATAAAGTTTAACAAAAAAAAATGTTAATACTCATCCTGACAAAGCTGCATGATGTGTGTTTTCAACGTTTCACAATCTTGCAATAGGCATAAGTTATTGTTATTCCAGTTATTCCCATGTTCATAATGTAATAAACCTAAAAAAGAGCCTTAGAACTGAACCCATAAAACTGGTTAAAATGCATTACCATTTATAACTGTACAAATATGTATCAATACATTAATACATTTTATGTGATAACTGGTAATATTATAGTCATATTATTTTTCTATTGGAATTTCTACTATAAGAAAAAAAATCTTAACAACTCTTTTACACCTTGTGGAAAAAATTTTTTCTTAATTTATTGATTTAAGTATTCCAGCTATCCAGTACCATCCAGTATTGCAGCTCACAGTACATTGTGCCCAGTTATCATTTTTCATTCCTCACCCACATTGCAAATCAATACTTCACCGCCCTTTTCCTCTGCAGATCTTCTAAAAGAACCGCCATCCAGTGATCTAGTGAGATACCTTTGCTATAACCATTCATGAATCTCATTTACACCTACATATTCCATTCTGGCTAAACATCCCGTTCTTACACGATTTCCCCGAATCGAGCTATACTCCAAACAACAAAAGCGTTTGGCCAAACAATTTACATGTCAAGTCCTTAATAAAAGTACCGCCTTTGGTTGCATATGAAAGAGTGTAAGTGTGCTTAGTATCAAGTGTATTTAGGACTTTTTAAAAGTGGTGTGGAGGCATCAAATCTAGCACCGGGCGGGTGAAGGCGGGAACTGCTCAAGGAGATCAGAAGGCGGACACTTGCCCATTTAGTTTTGAGAATGAAATGGTGAAGCGGCCAATTTGTTGAAATTAATGTCATGGGTGGATCTTAGACGCAGATGTCTTCAAAGTGCTAAGTCATTTTGGTGTCAATTTAACATTTCTAGGTGTCGGCAAACTTGACTAAAAGTTACGTAGAAAGTCGTGTACCGATATAATTACAAATTCATACATATGTCTAAAGTCTTTTCCTAGCACAAAACTGGACGTGGAGATGTATGCTGGCTAAGCCGGTGCGTCTCTTTTCATTGGACTTCGTTGACTAAGGCATAGACTATAATTTCACAGACTAAAACCAGAGTTAGTGTGGAATATTTCCATTATTTAGGTTAAAAAATATGGCTAGTATGATATGGTAAAAATATCTAATGGCCAGTCAAAAAAGTTGACACTTACCATCTGTGTGTATTGATAATATAAGAAAATTCAAAATATAAAATGTTACAGTACTACCCATCAACAAACTAATGATTAAAACTAAACGTTTCAGTTTTGCTCAAATTTTTGCCAACGAAATTCTTAGAACGAATAATCATAAAATTCAATAACTAACAAGCACCGGGCGTATTTGGGCGGGAAACCGTCCAAGGGCGGGGACCATTCAACGAGCCATACAAACCCATACACTCCCATACACGCCGGCAAACAGGGCCAATTTCGTGTTATTAATATTTAAGGCGTGGTCCTTACGCAGCCGGACTGATTAAGGAGAATTAATTACCTTTTCTCAAATATAGTGCTTAATGGGTATTAAAAAAACAGTTCAATTTAAAGGCTCCATGCTGTTTCTTATTTGCTGATGAGAACTTTAATACGTAAATACAGGTGCTTTGAATTTGTTCTACATTGCAAGAAATAGAAAAACGATTGGGACTTCGTTTTTCTATTTCTTGCAATGTAGAACAAATTCAAAGCACCTGTATTTACGTATTAAAGTTCTCATGCTACCAAAGTCCCTGTCCTAGTAAATATCATACTCGTAATCAGTGATCGACACCACTCCTGCCATACGGCAGTTCTTCGTGTAAAAAAAATACACATGACTGATTTTTTTTAATACTATTGTATTACACATACTCGAACATATTTTTTGAAACAAAAACATGACATTATAAATAAAGTTTATTTTAAAGTTACTATAGAAACCACACAGTGTGGCAGAAGTGGTGCCGATCACAGATCATAATAGTAGTTAAAGGGCAATCATTGCCGAAAGACTAAAGACTCATGTTGGCATGACTATAGATTCGACTATTGGGCGTAGCATGAACTAAGGGCACTAAGTAGGTAGTACAGTCGCCATCAGATATATGGTAGCGGTCGAGGTCCCCAAATAAATCGGAGCAACGTAAAATTTCAATAAATTCGTTACGTGAAAAAGGGCAATAATTTAGAGGCATGTAATTCGTCACAAATTTAGGAGCAACCACTTTTCAATGAATTCGTAACGTATAATTAGGCAAAAATATCGGAACACAGAGATAATCAGAAATATCTGAGCAGTCAGGGTGGTCGTAAATATCTCAACATTTATGGAAAATATACCTTATTGTCATATACACATCGCTTTAAATTCTTTATGGTCAGCCACACGTCTTGAATAGGGTGTCAATAATTTGAATTTAGAACAGAGTGGTTTGTTGTGACGTTCTTCGAAAAGAGTAGACATTTGTCATCGTGACAAATATATTTCTGTCTCTTTCGCAAATTGGACAAATATTATGCCTAAATCATTAAAATGAGTTGTCTAGTTAACCGCTGTTTTGACGTATTGCCAAAATTGACAAAGGTAGAACAAGGAGCAAAGCAAAATTTCGTGAGAAGATGTCGTGTAGGTACTCGGTGGCGCAATGAATAGTTCGAGTAATAATTATATTGAAGTATGTATTATTAAACAGCGATTACAATGGGATTTGAAAGTAATGTTGGCAGAACAGTGTATAAGTCAATCTAGAATATATTCATAGTCATACAGGGTGGCCAAATTAGATACATACCTACACTTTATTTTTGAAATTTTATTCTATACATAACACAACAAATATAAAGTATCACTGGTTAAATATAATTATTTTCGGTCGGCAATTACACATGGAAAATAATCAGACAAATATCCACCTCCAGTAGCATCGCAGATGCCAACCCTTTTCATCGCATTTTTCATCACTTTTTCACACATTTCCGGCGTTATTTCAGTGATCGTGGTTCGAGTATTTTGTTTTAATTGCTAAAGGTTCGTTGGCCAATTAGAAAAGACAAATCCTTTTAAATAACCCCACAGAAAAAAAATCTGCTGTCAAATCAGGCGATCTTGCAATCTTGGGGGCCAGTTAATGTCACCTTTTCATCACACATGCTGACTAAACGCGCCATTGCTTGCATGCATAGCGGGAGTAATGGATAAATGAAATTCCCTAGGGAGTAATAGAAATGTCAGTCCATCATTTAATAATATTTTGTCTTAAAACTTATTTTTTTAAAGATAAATTCTGAAATTATAAGACATACTAAGTAGTATTTGTTTTTAGGAATCATAATTATCTATCATCGATTATGATAAAAAACTGCATTTATACATTAGAAAAAAAAAAACGTTTTGAATATGTGAAAACAGTAAATGTCTCTAAGAAGCATGGGAATGTAGAGACATTTACAGTAAATGTCTCTAAGAAGCATGATGTCTAAAATGAATAAAATAAGTACATTGTTTTCACATATTCAACGCGTTTTTTTTCTAATGTATAAATGCATTTTTTTTTATCAAAATCGGTGATAGATATGGTTCCTAAAAACACCTACACAATGGATTTCCGAATAGAAATAGTGCAGATAAGTTTCTTTTTCAAAACAACCGGATTCGATTCCCCTGCTGGATAGTTTTTTTTTTAATATATTAATGCAGTTTTTCTGTTTATTACAATCGATGACATGGTTCCTAAGAACATATTTTCGTATGTCCGATAGTTTCAGATTAATGTTCTGGTACTTTAGAAAATAGCAGGTATATTATTATTATATTATATTATTATATATTTTGATATTTATAGCTTTATCATCTATATATTGCATATCTATTGATACTATATTATTATTAGCAAGTACTCATATTTTGTTAGTGTATTTATGTATGAACTCTTCACATCCCGCACCATTAATGTTTATCTGTTTGGCCTGTAGGTTGACTGGTAGAGAATGCCTTATGGCATTAAGTCCGCCTGTTGTATCTGTATTTTTTTACTGTGCAATAAAGTTTAAATAAATAAATAAATAAATAAATTCCCATACTGACTGATTTTAATGAGCCAGCCTGTATTTTAGTAAAGCAACAGTAGCATAAACGTATCTATTTAATAACCCTATTGACCAAACACACAAACATTGCCATAATGACAAGTTTGACTATAAATTGTATAATATCACTGTTACTGATGTCACAAGCCTCCGCAGGTTACGTCTACCACTTACTATCGGACGGTCCGTGTGCCTGTTTGCCACCCAGAGATGGGCATTAATCGATTATTTTTTTAATCAACTAACTAATCGACTAAACAATCAATCGTCACAAAACTAATCGCGATTAATTTAATTAAGATTAACTTAATCGCTGCTGAATTCGATTAACAATTAATTAATCGTCGTTTTAGTCGACTAAATTAACGATTACGTCTCGATTACATTTTGAAACATAGTGCGTAACACAAAATTAATATGTAATATCATTCAATATATTCTTTGAAATCATTCTAGAGCAGGGCAAAACAATTGTTGGGCAGTATATGACTTGGGTATTTTAAAACTTGAATAAGAAAACGATTTATATAATCCATCATTTCATCCATAAATATCATTATGTACCCGGCGGGCCAACCAGTTTGTACGTAGTAAATCTGATGAATTTTCAAAAACACCATGAGTTTTATTTTGTAATTGTATCGGAAGTTGGAAGGCCCTCGGATACTAAAAGCATCAAACATAATTTCAAATAGAAAATAACATGATTTAAAATATTTATTGATACTTTAAATTTCAGTGGCCATTGAAGAGTTCCGCTTGACACCTTATGGTTACATTATCGGATTATTCGATCAGGAGGCCGACTTGTGCCGATTCAAGCATTCGATTGCAAGGAAACAGGTTGAAAATAGTCGCACTCAAATGTGTTTCACAAATAAGCAGTATAAATATAAAAGACCCGTAATGACCTAGGTATTGTTATACATGCCTTAAGGTATAAGTACCAGTCTGTCAGCCGAACCCGAAACTTAATTGTTAGACTTACAATTTTTTTTCTGATATCAATCGAAAGAAAATTAATCTAATTAATGAATCGATTATAGATTTAATCACTCGTATTTAATCGACGATTAACTTAATCGTGATTAAATTAATCGAACATCTTACGACTAAGATTGATTAATCGTCACATTTAATCGTTAATCGATTACTTTTTGGTTAATCTTAATTGTTAATCGTTAGTCGATTATATTTTGCCCATCACTGTTGCCACCAACATACAATTATCACTAATAATACACGTGCGACAAGTAAATTCATAACTCGTGTAGTTTAAAGCACTCCCTTCGGTCGTGCTTTAATTTATCTCAACTCGTTCCACTCCACTTAATTTTTTTCGCACTTGTATCGTAATGTACCTACTATTTTACTTTCGGAAAGTCGTTACAATTGTCACAAGGTTTAGAACGATTTTCGTAAATTCTTGATATGAGATTCGATCTATGTTGGAATTTCGCGACAATTGTCGTATTTTTGTGACAATATAAAATTTTGCTTCACTAAAAAGACTGTATTTATTGTTGATTGCTAAAAGTTCTTGCAATATATTTGAAACACAAACAACCACACGGCCCGTCTGATGATAAGTGCTAACCGTAGCCCATGGACGCCTGCAATGGGAGAAACAGTCAATTTACAATTCTCGGACTTGTCACCGTGGTAAAATAGGTTCCGCAAATGACTTAGGTATTCTGTTCACCCTTTATACTTTTTTAGTTCCGTTCAAATAAATAATTTGCTAGCTTTACGATTTTATTTACCTACTAATCCCATATTAATATGATTACATCAATAAAAAATCTAAATTGAATTTAGGATGCATTTTTCGATAATGATGCTTGATAACTTCTCTTTTATCTAGAAAACTCATTTGCTCACCCACAACAGTCGTCAAAATCATCTTTGACATTGACAACTTAAAGTAGTAGTAGTGACAACATAGTAACAAATTAAAATAAACTATGTGACGCAGACTTAAGGTGTATTTCCTATAAATGTTCCGATCTTTATGATCATCCTGGCTGCTTCGATATCTTTGAGTCATGTTCGTTCCGATATCTTTACCTATTTGTACGTTACGAATTTATTGAAAAGTGACTGCTCCTAAATTTATGACGAATTACACGCTCCCAAATCATTGCCCTTTTCTCACGTAACGAATTTATTGAAATTTACCGTTGCTCCGATTTATTTGGGGACCTCGGCCGCTACCATATATCTGATGGCGACTGTACATATAAGAATTATAAATAACGTGAGACTGAAAGATATAATATAATCGAATCGGGTTACTCACGTATTTAAGTCGAGTTGCTCGACATGTTTCGACCCATTAAGAGAGTCCTCGCGTCGGGCTTTGGCCGAGGGTGCTCCGGACGGACCCTCTTAATGGGTCGAAACATGTCGAGCAATCATCGACTTAAATACGTGAATAACCCGTTTTGATAATATTTTAATATGTACTAGGTAGTAATTTAAAACGTAAAGCAGCATTTCAAAATATTACAAATTAAATTAATAATATCACTGGCAGACTAGCATTTGACGTATCCTTACATCATCTAATTTTGTTATTGGAGTTCTAACTAATTATCAACTAGAAATAATTGGTATATACTTCAGCCAAAAAAGTGACCACACCACGGCAGATTCTTTGAAACTTTGTAGCACCACTTTATGGCGAACAAAACAGTTCTTGAGAAGTAAAAACGTTATCAAATTATAGTCTCGCACGTTAACGGCCCATAATTAGACACTTGGGAGAATTTAGCTGTTTTGTAGAGCACGGAACTACAATGTAACAGTAACAACTCATTGTTCAGGTTGTGTGAAACTGCCACGGTTAGGCTTTGACATGGTATTTAATAATTATTTTAAACAGACTCCTCCGGCGTTTTTGTGTATATTTATATGCGACTAATTTTGTTGCTGCATTGTGTTGTGTCATCAATCATCAACAAATTATATGTCTGTTAGCGAACATTTTAAAATGCATAGGTACAGTCTAAGCCAGAGGTACCTGAATGACTACAGACTTTTCACTACTCATGCTCAAAAAGAGCACCTTTATGTCGTGCGTGGGCGACATAAAATCGCATTTCATGTTCTAGAATATAAAAGTTATTTTTTTTCTAAGGCTAAGGGCTCGGTCCCAACAGCCAAACAGTTAAAACATATTGCACAATTTTACTGAGCAATAAAATAGTATAGCTGACAAAACCTGATATATTATTTTATTTATATTACAATATTATGTAGTTAATTCTGTATTTACTGTCATTAAATTTAGTAAATCACATAAAATTGATATCGATTATCGTTCAAAAATGTTCCGAAATTTTTTACTTAGCAGAAAACCGAGCATTTGAAACTCTGATAACAGGTATAAATAAAAAAAAATAGTTCGCACCTTTAGAATGAGAGTGACCTAATTCAAAATTTTGGAATTATTAATTATGTACTTAATTTAAAACACCTAAAAGCTTAAAATTCCTTATTCGGAAATTTTGGATTAGGTCACTTTCATTCTAAAGGTGCGAGTTGGCGGGTATCGGTTATACATTTCGCTTCGTTCGCTTTACGACAACTTTGATGTGTAAATAGCAGTAAAAAATGTGTTTTACTTTCCTCGCAAACGAAGTGAAAAGCAGAGTTTTCAACAAGGGCAAAAATGTCCATTTTTACCCTGTTCTACTATTTTAAAATTGCCTCGGCCAGAAATGGGTCACTTTATGCCCTTGTTATACAATCTACTATTGTATGCAGGGGAGGATGGTCTACGAAAGGAGTAAAATGCATTGTATTTTTGGACATGAATACAAACATAATCTTAATAAATTAAGTCCTTATAGATGGTATTATTGATTAGTTTAGTACGTATGTATACTGCACTTAATGACCCTAATCGTCATAATCCGAAATTTACGTGTAGACCAGTAATACGTGTCGGGGCATCTTCACTTTTACGGACACCCAGTTAGCTTGAGATTAAACAGTTGCAGTCAGGTTTATAACGACTGTTAAGTACGACGTTGATGGAATTGACACTTGATCGGCATTTTTATTTATTTCAATATATCGCTTAAATATCGAAAAGTTTATAAAATGAACACCAAAACCGAGGTTTCCCGAAATTAGGTACTTAATAGTCGTTACAAAGCTGATTGAAATTAAGGTTTTTAAATTTCACACTAATTCGGTGTCATTGAATATGAAAAAGCTCGCCCCTGTAATGCATGCTTGCCTAGTACAAGACAAGGATGTCATAGTATCTCGAGATAGTCTACCAATACTATCTAATTATATGAATTAAACAGTGGCGGGTAGCTCTTAGTCGCCCAAGATACTGTCATACTCCACTTGGTGGTAAAATTAGTACCAAAGCATTTTGTTTATATTTTACTAGTGCATTTATTGTTCGATACAGTCGAAGACAAAATAAGGGGTATACAAAAACGTTCAAAAATATGTCCCAGTGCACTCTAATTCTGTGTAATAAGAACGTCGTAACATATTTATGAACGGATTCTTTCGATACTTATTTTTGCACTTGACTGTACAATACTTTTCTTTATAGCTCTCTTCTATTTAGGATGTTCGGCACGCTAAATTTATAATCTGCAAACACTTGACACTTGCGATCCTAATTATACATCGACAAGCATCTTCAAAGTTATCGCACAAATATTGAAATAGAATTAATGCATTATTTTCATACAATGAGTTCGGCACAAAATAAGAACTCCGGTTACAAAAGCCGCTATTTACCGTAGCTCATATTATAAATGTGTAAAACCATTTAAATAGCAAAGTATCAATGGATGAATGTTGCATTGTGTTATGGTGAACCAACTTGGCCGTGATGTTTCACGCACATTTTATTTTGAAACCAATTTTATAAATATCAGTTGGAAAATATTTTATACACAGAAATAAACTTTCATTCCTTCGAAGAAGAGTCAAATTCAAATGTATAATCTTAGAAATAAAATCGAATTATTTCATTCGGATTGCAACCCTACCCTGAACATAGTAAGATATATATTTGTAAGAAATTGAAGTTACGGTGATTGTGACATTTCAATCTCTAAGCGTTTTATAAGGCTTTCATAGGCAGCTAAAGGTATCTGTATTGTTGATAATCATTGAAGCAAACACTTGTTATTTTAAGAGATCATCCACCCTTAAGGCTTTACATTCAGTTTGGCAACAAAGAGGTGTATAATGTATTATTTATAGCACACACTCGGAAGGCGCATTTGGGGCCAATGGACGGTATTGTGTCGCGTCAGTACTAAATTGTGCCTTCGGTATATCATCAATCAGAATATTTCTTCACAATTGATCTAGGATTATTGTTACGGAAATATAACTTGGGCTCTCGGTGACAAAGGTTCGGAGTTTTTGAAATTGGTGGCTAGTTTCTGTGTCATGTTTACCGCGAAGACGGTCAATTGTCTGTGAATATATTTATATTTCTGGATCAGAAATTTTCTATGCATTGATAAATATTTAGCTAGAAACTTGCACAAAGTTAAGACTTAATCGTTTGTGAACATTAAATAAACTGCAGACTGCGGAGCTTTTTCAGCGTATATTTATTTGTACCGAAACATAACAGATGTAGAAAAATAGCATCTAATATTTGGAAATGCTGCCCTTTTTGTATCCCAAATACTATTTGCATAAATATTCAATAAGCCAAAGTCACGTTTTTGACAAAAAGCCTCCAGGCTCCTATATGAGTTGCATTAAAATGGAAATATTTTTTGCATCCTTATTAGATTATTTGTTATTTATTAAAATCGTTGTCAGGAATATCACAAAAACTGTTCCCAAAAAATGGCTGACAATGCTGACGCTAATCTTTTTTGGGCCCGAAATCTTTGTCAAACGGAAAAGGGTCTGATTCCTATACTTAGTAACCATTAAATAAATTTAGACAAAAAAATGTCCGCAGGCAGACCACTTTTAAATATTTGTACACATGGCTTCCGGCTATTTCGAGTGGGTTATGCTAAAAGATTTACAAAAACTTGACATTTTTTAGGTCGCTTTAACAACCCTATGATATTTATCATGTTTTTCTTAATGTGTCTCGACATTTCGAAAGAATCATCTTGTAAGATTAGTGATGGTTTCGATAAGGTTAATTTTTAGGTAAAAATACCTGATAAAGTATTGAAGTTTATCAGTTAATTTAAGCTTATAAAATGTTATCATTAGACAATTTGTTAAGCGGAAATTATACTTTGTCTTTCGCCTAATGTGGCCACCGAATCAAAGTATGATGTTGACAGGCAACCGACAATGTTTGCATGTGGTGAATGACCAAGTGCCGCTTTAGAATAATACTTACTCTACTCATGAATAAAATACTAATGTTACTATAGGAAGAGACCACATTAACATACTTTATTTACACAGTAAGTAGCACCCTCGGCACTATGGTGCTAAGTTCCGTAGCCTTCCACTAACAATCAATGATGTTCCATGTTAGTGATAATTAGTTTATGTCCTTGCGAAAAGTAGCTAATAAATATCTTGCCGACGTAAGTCTGAATTCTTAGAATTACACTCTAAACCGCCAAAAAGATTTTAACCCGATTTCAATGGCTATCTAAAGTTGCGTTAACCATTTCCTGGCTAACAAAAGTAGGTAGCGCGACTAATAGAAAGCCTTCAGCCCCATTGAGGGCTCAAGCATGAAACAGAAACGAGCCTATTCACCATCACGTAGATTCAGCGTCAAAAGACCAGAACCATTCAAGAACCGTAAAATACCTCTTCTATTAAAGGACTACACGGTAACGCATTATGCTCTGGCTCACTACGTTCCGCAAAACCCGACAAAGGGTTTTACAAAGCTGTAAAAACAATCCGGATAAAAGACAGACGGGCTCCCGGCCTAATCCTTCTCAGACACCACCGCCCTGCACGTTCTATTTCCAAAACAGTAGGAAATCCTTTGGTTACCAATTTGCCGCGTGACTTATTCCGTTCTAGTTCCTTTTTTGAAAATTGAATCGTGTTTTATAACTTTTTTTTAATTTGCCGGCTTTTATGATCGGAATGAAAGGAGTGTATCGGCATCTTTGGCAGCTATTATGGCAAAATAAATAGAAAACACGGTGAATAAAAAATCTTACTCCGATCTATCGCCGATCTGATGCGATCAAAAAACATCTTCGTTCTAAGGCGTAATAAAGCTAGCGCATGGACTTGATATTATTATTTTGTGTTCCTTAAAGATAACATAACATACTTAAAAGAAACTTATTTATAATTATTGTAACAGTATTTTGTTATGTTTTCCTAGATATTAATGTATTGCAGTAAATTATTAAACAAACCAAATTTCAACTTTTAGCCAATATATCATATAACTAAAAACTGATAGACGGACAGAAGTAAAAAAACACATTGTACATTCCGGCTGCAATAACAAAAATAGGTTCCTTTCCGACTCACCGTTATATAGCATCGAGCCTATCGAGAGCACATATACATTATACATTGCAAAAAACCTCGCTCCACCTATTTATCTCCCCAACAATGACTAAGAAAATTCAATTTATAATCGAAACTAGATACTCCGAATGCAATCCGACCACGCCCACAAGTGCACCATTCAATCTGACAATTACCGTGCATCGGAATTTCGCATCTGGTACTCCACAATGTTGTCCTACCATCGACAAAAGGGCTTATGTACAGTACTATTTAAATGTGCTTATGCCTTTTTGTGATTAGATGATAGTAGGATGTACAATGAATTTCCTGTTCGGATTATGAGATACGGATCTCGCCTGGAGACATTTTGTATCTGCAATCGAATTCGCGAATTTGATTGATTATGTTACGGTGTTATATTATAACGTGTTGAATGAACACATGACAAACGATAGCATTGATGGTACTTGTACTTACCTACTAGGAGCTACATTTGGCACATACATTGTTTGGGAACTTTAGAGATAAATACAAAGAAGTATGTTCCATAATGATTATTCCAATCATTCAATATTGTATCGTTGAACGCGATTTGGAGTCTTATGGATAAATAAAAAAATACTCTTGATCTTTTTTCATGTTGCAAGTATTAAAACTTACCGAAAGGCGCAGCGTGTGTAGGCCCTCACAAGGTGGACTGATGACCTGGTGAAGGTCGCAGGAGTCGCTGGATGCGGGTGGCACAGGACTAGTCATTGTGGCATTTGTGGCAATCTTTGGGGGAGGCCTATGTTCAACAGTGGACGTCTTTCGGCTGATATAATATCATCACACGTTAGGGTTGAAATGAAAAAAAATCACTCTCCACTTTACATGTATTGTTATTTTACCACTTTGTTGGAGTGATTGATTTACATGTTGGTACCAAATTGCAGCTATCTAGTGCCAACGGTTACTGAGATTATCCGCGGACGGATAGACGGACAGACAGACATGGCGAAAGTATAATGGTTCCTAGTTGACGAAACGGCACCCTAAAAGTAGCACGTTCTAAAAAACATTTATTTTAAGTTTCTGAATCGTGACTGGACGTCATGAGTCAATAAAAACCCGTATGTCCGTCATGCATGCCATCACACGCGGACCACCCCGGCACACTCAGGAATACCTCAAACCTCTCTCAAACGAAACCCATCATCTTCAAAACTTCACGGCCTAATTATGAAAAATAAGACATAGTTTACAGTCCACATATTCTCGGTTAACACGTGCTGAACCTTTTTTTTCAACAAATTCCTCTAAATATTAATTTAAACGAAGTCACGCAAAAAAGCCTAATTGCTTTTTGTGGATGTTCAGAGGTTTTTGCGCGGTTCGTAGGTCGGACTGTGTCGAGGAAATGTGGGCTTTGTCAAAGAAAAGTGTCAAATTACAGGGAACGGAGGTTCAGCACCAGGGTTGCTACTTTTATGCTATTTTGTTTGAAACTGATTAGTGGATAACATTTTTCCCCAAGGTATTCTACTTGTTAACCTTTTTTAACAGACCACATTATTTTTTATGTTTAGATTTGTTTTTATAACTAAAATGTTTTACAACAATAGCACAGTGCATTATGTTTATAATATATACAAATGTAGGTAATAGTGTCGTTGCGGATTCAAATATAACATAGGATACCAAAACTCAGTCACTATACTTAAATAGTCATTAAAATGCTAACATTATTAAATATATTACTGAATACAAAGGAAATAATCAATTTGAATTAAATTATTGCTAATTTTATTCACATAAATATCAAAACATTAATTAAACCCCATTAATTTTGAATTTATTGACATCCCTAATTCTAAATCGGCGTCGTGCGTTTTTGCGCGCATCTATTTTTACTTTTTTTGTAAAGATCTCACAGTTAGATAATAATATCAATTCTGTAGAAAACGATGTAAATCACATTTACTATAACCAAAGTTCAACCTTAAACTACAACAATTTGGGTTCAGTTTTGTGGGGTTATGAAGCTTAAATTATGTTTATAATCTACACAAACTTATTCGGTATTCAACATGCAACTAAACGGAAAGAAGCGGTAGATAAAATGCCGACAAGTTATAGAAATATTTCCAAAATATTTGTAAGTGAAGCCGCCAGCCCGACCAGCGAATGCGAGCTGCGTTGCACAAACAGCTCATGTTACAAGAAAATGTTTGGCACTTATGGCATTTTTAATACAGAAGCTTCCGAAGATATACCCGGATTTACTCAATATTTGGAGCATTCGTAATTGCAAAAAACTGCTCCAAGCTTCATATTGCTATGGTTTTTATTAGTGAAAATTGACACGAATTTTATCAGCTTCGTTTACAGTTTGGCTCATGATGAACTGTTTCGGAAACGGAAACTTTTTTCACAGATACTTAACTGAAAATTATGAGGTTATGAATGCACGTTTGCTGACATGCACATTTTAATGCAGTCTTTACATTTCTTCTGAAATTCGTTTACCTGTTAAGTAATTTTGTAATTTATTTTTATACACAAGTTTGGTATCAATATAATGTTTTTATTATTTACTGTTCATGTCCTTTTTTAAAGGATTTTCCTGAGCACATGGACCTTGAAACTCGCTTCACAACTTAAATTAAATTACAGGTAGATAAATAATTTATTCAAGAAAAAAGAGCTATACCGCATATCCAACCAATTCGCAATAATGCACTAGAAAATAAATAACAAAACATCTTATTTGCTATTACAACAAAACCCATCAGCGTGTTATAGAAGAAACTTAACCAACCATCTAGTAACATCTTAAACACATAACCAAATAATTACATCTTCACACTACGTTGCTATATTGAACTTTTTACCATTTTGTTATTAAAACATCCAGCAGATATCAGCAAAAAATCAAATTCGCATTTGCTGTTAAGGAAATGAACTCACGCGTAAATTTCTCTTTCAAGGGTCAAATGGAAACTGGTATAGTTGGTCTATTCTTGGCGTGTCTTATTGTAACTCTACACCGGAGCCGAGATGTGTGCGATAAGGAGGATTTAGAGTCGCACCATTTGGTGAGGTTTGCTTCTATTTAGTAATACAAATGGTTTTATAGAAGTTTTGTGTCGTAAATAAAAGGTAGGTATATAAAGGTGATATAGAATAAATAACAATGCAATTGTAGCATAGCTTTATTTCTATACTTAATCTTTTCACGAACTATAATCGCGTACACTAATATACTGACGTTTACTAATCATCCTGAAATGTAGAGTGTGTTGAGCAATGATTTATTAAAACAAACAAACTGCAACTGTTCAGAAAAAAACATACTCAAGAAAGTTACGAAGTGCTACGTCGTAGCTCGTAGCAAGTAACTTTAGTGTGTAGCGCGAAAATTTATTAAGCGCGTATTTACGCACAAAAAGTACGCATGTAATGTAGCGTTACTATTTGACAAGGAATAACAGTTTTTTATATAAATACGTGTGTCATTTTGTAACGTACGATTTCATTATTTTACAACTTTTTGAAACTTTTTACAATTTTTTGAAACAAATAATTTCATTATTTTGAGTTAGTTATTTTATTAAGATGAAGAAAATATTCATTAAAAACTTTTTTGATATTTAAATATTTGATTCTTGTATTTATTCAGTAGATATGAAATATCGAAAATAAAAGTATAATTTAGCATTTAGGCATTTACATACATATGTGCGTATTTACGTAAAGTACGCATGCAACCTATTTACCAAGGTTTTAGCTGTTTTTATGTTTAATTATGTTCATTTTAAAATAATATCAGAGCATTCAATTAATTAAACCAAATTATTTCATTATTGTAATTAGTGCCATAAAAGTTAGTTAGCACTTGTATAATTATGCTCCAGTAATATAATTTATATTACTGGAGCTTCATTTGTAATTTTAGTGCTGTTATTACTTCGAGTCTTCAGTTTTGCAATTTAAAAATTGTACACTCGCACCTACCTCAAGCTAGTAAACTGTCCCACCAAATGTGACATAGCAGCTTCATAGAACTAGACAAAAAACAGTCTGTTATCACAATAAACCTTGCACAATACATTAGATTATGCTCGGATGCTTCACCAACAATGCAAAATATTATGCCGCCATTGTCACGGCATGTCACGCCCGCCTGATCTGCAATTCGACAAATATTTACAGGATCGATATTTTCTTGAGACTAGCGACGACGCTTCGAAAACCATTATAAATGTGGTCTCAAAACATGTAACGAAAACCTGTAAACAGAGACAAAGTTGCACTGGTTTTTATAGTAAAAGCTTGAATAACGTTAAAACATCTTTGCAGATAAACATCGTGTAATCCTTCGTCAATACGTACACACGTCCTTATAATCCGAAGCACCGTATATGCTATGGAATTTGTTTGTAACTTAAGACGTTTATGAATTAGAAGGTAGCATCGGTGTCAAGTGTAGCGTGACGAGATTATGATATTGTGCAAATATATATTATTGTATCTATGAAATGATGGTATTGCATTGTTTGTGCAAAATCCAATACCAAATGGAATAAAGAAGGCACAATACTATACATACGTAGAAGTATAGTCAAGAAAATGGATTCATACCTTATCATAGTGACAATGATAAGGTATGAATCCATTATAATAGAAAGCTGCTAGGGATATTATTTTGTTATTACTGTAGTGGGTACTCAAATAGTGTATTTACCAAAAAAGTAGATTTTCTAGTTTAAGCGAATTTGTAAATTTTCTATTCGATATAGTTCATAATCTGTAGTCGTTTCAGAATGTCCATTCAACAATCGAAACTGTCAATTTTGTCCGTATAAAATGCATAAGCAATTTGATTATGTTGCTAACTAAACTTCATTACAATCAGGTAAAGTCTTACCTTTCGAAAGATTATTCTAGCAAAATATGTAGTAACCTACATAATAAACAAAAAATGAATATATAAAAATTGCGTGCAAAAACGTGTACGTATTTGCATACTTAAACTAAATAGTGCCTCAGGGGCCTCAGGGCTGAGTCTATTTAAGCAAATAGTGATTATGTATTTAAAATCCAGTACGAAAGGAAATGTCAATTTTATAAAAATATACTTTAGTACTCAGCACCTGCTAAAGCTAGGACGAATTTTCACGTCACACTGACCAACCCTTGCCTCTGGCAACGCACCTACAGTACAGAGGATAGGACCCCTTACTAGGCATAATTCTACAGTATTAATTCGTACCCGCAGGCATTACTAGCTTGTTTAAATACAAAACAAGGTATGGTAACTGTTATTAAATCCATAATATACTTTTCACGACAAACTAGACAAGTGATTTTTGAGGATTATTTATTTACATAAGATATCTTTTTGCCAGCCTCCGTTCCCTAGTTAGTAGTGACCCTACCTACGAAGCTGGAGGTTCGGGGTTCGAATATCGGCGAATTTATTGTGTATTTATTTATCACAAATATTTGTTCCTTGGTCCTGGCTATGTATGTATATAATTAGGTACTTAAATACGTATATTTATTATTCCTTATAATTCATATTTATTATTTTATAGCCTGTTTTATTATCTCATTGATTTGATTTAATATGATCCCTAATACGAACGTTGTCCGCCTATCTTTCAGTCAGTCGAGATGCTTTTTCTAATGAAAACGCGCACAGGTATAATATTATATAAAATTTAATGTACTAGTAAGGTCTGCACTCTCTTCGAGGTGTGTACATAATATCAATTCACATTAATAAACCTACCCCGCTGATCTATAAATATGAAATAAGATCAAAAGCAATGACTCGAAAGGTAAAACCCTTATCTTACCTTACAATACGTTAGGCATTTACCACAAGCAATCATTTAAAACACTTGATTCAAAAACTGAATAGGTAACTTAAAGAAATTCTGTCCCAGATACACTTTCAAATGAAGTTGAAAATGTACCTGTGTCGTGATTGTGAACAACGACTTTTTAAAACTTTCCAGGTAGATAAGTAGAGCTTAAAATGTGAGACTAATCGTTATATACCATCCGACTGTAGTCCACAAGCTTCCTACTATGCGCCAAATGCGATTTTGGCCAGTAAGGTCAGTGTGGGTAATTCCGGCATATTTTATTTGTAAGGAAAGTCCGTCATATGCGTATTATATTGTTGAGTTAGGGGTGAAAATTAGTTGGTAGACGGACTTTCTCAATAGACGGTATTACCTGCATTGACCTTACATCATGCAGTTCTTAGGCTAAATCATTTCACAAATAAAAATAAAAACTTTGACAAAACCAAAAATATGAGTATACAAAGTCTATGCTGCCAACGCAACGTTTATAACTAATAAAGTGTTTAACTGGTATACTACAGTTCAATGGTTTTAGGGTATCTTTTAATCTCAGATTCATAAATAAATTTAAACTAAGACAGCTTCCGGTTACAAGTATAACTGGTATTGAAGCAAGTATTTTTGACGACGCGAGAAAACAAGATTACTATAATTGAACCACACTGCCACACTGATTCCAAAATGACCGAGATGAAAGATAAACGTGTCTTTGCCTATAAGTGGTCTACAAACCTCTCCATCAGATAACGATAAGCAATCGAGCCTTCAATCACACTCAAACCGTATGTCTATAAAGATAAATAGCAGTTTTGTGCGTCCGTTCCGATGTATATCTTTGCGTCTCGTCAGTGAAACTAACACCACAAGTTGACGAAGATTATAGATAACGAAGTGTTCACAAAGCCATCTTATATATTAAGGGGAATTAAGAACATAATTTATTGCGTGGACAGCGTGAATCTGAATTAGTCGTTCAAGCTATAAAATTAGAGCAGTTACGTTTTATATTTCCGTCGCTAAGAAACACATTAAGCTTTTCGAAAAAGTTATACATATTTTAACTGACTACAAAATTTAAGTTTAACGAATACCAATTATAACTTCATTATGGAATTTAGGAGCAAAAACTAACCTATCATCAAGCGTCGTGTTTACTCTGAAAGCTAAAAACAGTAACATCCCTTGGGACTGAAGAAGATGAAAGTCTATAATAGCTTTGCCTACTACTAGAATACGTTCATCATGCATTGCTGCATTTTTTTTCTTACAAGTTTTGTTTTCAGTACAAAACCAGAAATGCACAGCTAACTTTAAAATTTGTCGTATCGGCAACGTCACAGAGGCTAAAACAAAAAAGCATCGCCTAGGGAATACCACCGCCAACAGGTCATATATCGATACCAATAAGCGTCTCATACGACGTTTCAGCTCGTGTGCTCTGTAATCATATTAAAGTAAAGTCAAGTCTATCTGTCATCACTAATCGTGCCTCCCCCGCAGTGTGATGCATCATGGCGGGACAGGAAGTCAGTCGGCGAGTAAATATTAATGGTTGTTGTCAAACTTGTCGCGACCGCGAATGGAACACGAGTTTGTAGGGGGATAAAAACAGTCAAATATGTTAGCTGTAAATCAGATGACGTTTAAAACAATTAATATTTATTAGAGTGATCACTAACATGTTTTGTTACATGTTCATTGCATAAGTTTCACATACCTAAAACCACTCTCACTTGGCAAAGTTCATATTTTGTCCATTTTGATTGACTGCATGTTAAAAGCGTCTGAATATGTTATTCAAAATTTTAACGTACAGTACGTCAGTTTATTCTATTTTTAACACCTTCGCGGACACTCAACGCCTTTAGGCGTAATCTCATTGTTTCTTCTATTGTGTCTGGAGTAGTGTCCGCGAATGTGTTAATCTTTCTGTTTTTTGCTTTCTGCATGTTTGCCCATTTTACATAATATGCCAAATTGTACTAAACACTTATCATTTTTTTTATGGATACGTTTAATTCTAAGTATAATTATTTAAAGAAGAACACAACGAAAGAGGTCCACTGCTGAACATAGGCCTCCTACAAAGATTGCCCCAATGACCGGTCCTGCGCCACCCACTTCCAGCGGACTCCTGCGACCTTCACCGGGTCATCAGTCCACCTTGAGAGGAGCACTCACGCTGCGCTTTCCGGTACGTGGCCGCCACTCAAGAACCTTTCCACCACAACGGCCATCGCTTCTACGTACTATGCCCAGCTACTTCAGTTTAGCGATTCGGAGAGTTAAATATATCGGTTACTGTGGTTCTGCTGCGGATGGCATCATTTCTAATACGATCTCCCCTTCATTCTCCATTACATTACGTCAGAAGCAATACGGTTCATTAATTACTACGCACTACAAAAAATAACCAGACCAAATAATACAAGATGTAAGTACCTATTTACTTAAGTTTTATAAAGTCCCTTGTGATTGTGACCAATTTCTTGACTAATAGTAGTCACTTGTTTAGTAGTCTTCAGAATACACGACCATACGACCACCCTCATAAACATTACCTACACACCAAGTATTATAAATTCATGGAGTTATTTGTAAACACGATAAAGATGCTACCACGTGCCGATCGCCCGATAACATTGTTCCATGCACCCCTCAAGAATGCGTTAATATTACATCTATCTGTTATGACATCCACGTGTCTTATGGCATTCTATGATGATCATATTCTTTGACCGTTGGTGAGAGACCTGAGAGGAATTCGAAATGAAGAGAAATATGAATTATAAAGCGTCTAAAGAAGAGGCCTCATATAAAACGCTGGGAAAATTATAAAAATAAGGAGACGATATCTAATAATAATAATAGACATAATCTTTGTGAAATTACTGACTCTACCTAGTCTATAATATATTAGAAACTGCTATGTTTGTGAAATGTAATCCAAATTTATTTAATAAAATTGCCAACACAAGAAAGCTCCCCATAAGACAGCAGTATGAAAATGCATGCAAAATAAAAAATGTAAAACAGCCTTAGTACGAAAGAGTCTATTGGGGATGGCACCGCAAATATTTAACAAAATCCGAAATAATCTAAAAAAAAATAGAGAAATTGAAGAATGCATTGAAATGATTACTAATTAAGAAATGTTATTATAATATTCAACAATTTTTAAATGATATTGATTTATAAAAATTTGATAATTTGCATGAAATTTAAATATTTATGTTGCCTTGAATATGTTTCACATTACCTATTTTATTTAAACAGCATGGTTGTTGTATCTAGATTTTTATATATATGCATGCAAAAAAACATAAAAAAAACATCGTAGTCTGATGGCAAAACATAGTGATTCTCAACAAGCTATATTATTAAGATCAAATTTATGTACCTATGTTTCACGAATAAATGATTATGATTAGGCGCATTCGGCGGAAATAAGGTGTTGTTAGTTTCAAACTCTAGTTGTGTTATAGTTGTTAGTTTTCAACAGGAATAATTTATTTACTTGCAAATTTCTCCATTACCAACACCCGTAGACCACGAACCCTGTAAAGTATTCAAAACATCGGGTTCAGGGTGTAGTAAAATGTAATTAATACAGGGTGTAAGTCTAAAACGGGCGAAGCTCTTAACGGGTGTTAGTTTACGACATAATAAGTACATTCTAATAACTTTTACTTAAAATTAGAGCAACAAAATTTTCCATACAAAATAATTCGGCGCGCAATGTAGAGCAACATACGCGAGTTAAAGACTCGTTGACAGCTAATTTCAAAAGCAGATGACATAACTGACATGTCAACAATAACAAATGTTCGTACCTACATTGCTGCTCCGATAATCTTAAAAAAATTCTGTGGGGTCATAATTAAGAGTAACATTAAAAAAACCTTGTAATCCATGATTACACTAATGAATCCCACGCCTGGTTTAATTGATCGCCCGTATTAGATTTACACACTGTATACGTGGTATAATCCGTTTAAATAGTTTTTCATCGCACTGGCTTTCTAAGCGCGCCATTGCTTGCATACATCGCAGGATGAATTTTAAAAAATATATTTTGACTTAAAACCATTTTTATTGCTCGCAAGTCAAAAAAAATCATTGTTTGAATCACGGTCTGTAAGCGGAATATTAACTCGAGTCAATAAATCTATATCTTGTTAGTAATACCGTATTTACTTCCCTAGGCGCATCATGAGTAACTATCGCGAAAACTGAAGAAAATATTACTCAAATTCCCTTTAGGTCAACTGTGCCTCGCATTATTTAATGTGGAACATGTGCGGAGTTCTAAAAGGGGTAAAAAATACCACATTACATACCTGCCAGTGCCTTCCAGGCAGTCATAAAATACATGGCTCCTAACCAAAATACACCACGAACATTTTCGCAGACCACATAAAATTAACGACTATCCAGTTTACGACGCGCCATTCTAAAATCAAATCATTCTAACACGGAACATCTAAAAGCAGTATTATCTTTACTTTTATGAAAAAGTCGGGATAAAAAACGGTGGTGAACCCAGGGCTGGCTATTATCTCGAACACCGAACTCATTTTAGCTATAATAAGATAACATTAAGGGAAGGCGTGGACAAAGGTGCTCAAACTTTAAAAGAAGAAAAAACTTATGTAAACGGTCTCAAGTTACTGTCATTCATACGAATTAATTTTTATTTTATTGTCCACATTATGAACAGAAAGTACCTAGTATAAATAAGGAAATTTGGGTTATAAATAGTAGACTTTCCATTTAGTAGGTATCTCTGACGAAAACATGGTTAGTACATATCTTTTCATCGCTATGATATCATCATCAAGAAGCTCATTTTCTTTAGGTTCCTTACCTTACATAAATTCAGACAGACTAACTACATAATTTTAAATCAATATAGACTCTAACTATCCTCCTAAAGCTCAGCCATACAAGAGAAATAGACATTGAAATTTTTACCTACTCGCAAGAAAATAAAGTTGATTCTAGTTTGCAAATAAATATTTTTTACTACCCAAAGCAATTTTATTGCAACACCCTTTTGATTTAATATAAATTAAATTGTAGTGAATAAGTACTAGAAATGCCTATGACTCCATAGGCATAGTCATATACGCACGCATATAGGTCCATACCTCAGGAGGCTATACCCAGATTCATCGACAAAGTTTGAGCACCGCGCCTCCTGAAGAGCGTGTCAGCGGACCTGTCGCTCTCGGCTCAGCGGGAACAGGTATACCTTTTTCTCGTTCGTTTTTGCGCTGCGCGAGCGCACGTGTGCGCCGCCCCTTAATTACCGACGCATACCATAAACAGATCTTTACGCTCCCTTAAATAAATCTTCGGCATTTTTTGTTTTCTTAGGCTAGTAATTTCGGGGCACGGTTTTTGGAGTCCGATGATCGATGACGACTTTGTTTTTACAGCGCAGGGTAGGCTTTGTTGGTGCTCACGTGGATTTGGGATGACGCATGGAAGTTTGAGTAACGGTTGTGTACAAATAAAAGTCACGTTGGATGACTATAGGCCGTTGATTGATATTTCGGTTGCTCGACTTCACAAAGGTTGAAACAATTTTTTTTTTTCAATTTTCTGTTAAAGCCACAAATATTCAAATGCATCTGCAATTAAAACTTGCAGAAAAACCTTGGAAATGTAAATTCGGCTAAGGCTTTATTAGATTTTAACAATCATTTTAGCAGGTACATTCCAATATTTAGCGGTAATTGCTCGACGTGTTTACATCCATTAAGAGGATCCTCATCATGAAGTACCCGCGACCAAAGCCCGACGTGTGTATTTAGTAGGTACTTACTTTTAAGAACAAATAACAAAATTAATTGTTAGTATATTTAAATTAAAACTTAAACTTCTTACACTAGTCCAAATAAGATTGTGTAAGAAAACTTTAACTTCCGTTAGATAACTTTAACGATGAAAGCGTATAACAAGTAGCGGCATAAAAACCCTTATCGATAACAAGTTTTCTCTAAATATACATTAAAGCGTAAAGTTCAAGTTTCTGCTTCCGATAAACCTTCACTTAAACAGATTAGATAAGAGAGACCGGCAAGTGTTAGCCAGAAACAGATAGGGAATAGTCAACGGCAAAGATAGATACGCGCGCAAAGTGCCAAATCTATGTATACACAACCCTATCAATATTGCTATGAGGCCGTGTATACATATTTTTTCGCGGTGCTCAGTGCTTTATGATGAATAATGTCACGCGTTAGTTACTTTTATTCAGGATATTTCTCATACCGTCAAACGAGTCAGCTTTCCCGCTTTTTTCGGTCATAACTATCTTATATTTTTCTACATTAACCAATTTATTTTTGCGATATAGTGTACATTCTCGGTACAATGCCATAAGAGCCAATATTGGATATAGGTTAGGTTAGTTCGGTTTAATTTATGTATTGTAGGTAAATAGTACAGCTTTGAAAATTTATTTAAAGACATGTATAAAAATTTTACGTAACCGTCATTTATATTTTCTGTTGGTCGTTCACTATGGGACTCATTAGGAGGCTCAGAGTCACTCAACGAGCGATGGAGAGGGCAATGCTCGGGGTTTCTCTGCGAGATCGCATCAGGAATGACGAGATCCGCAGAAGAACGAAAGTGACTGACGTAGCCCGAAGAATCGCCAGGTTGAAGTGGCAGTGGGCTGGCCATATTGCCCGGAGGACCGATGACCGGTGGGGTCGGCGTGTTCTCGAGTGGCGACCACGCACTGGACGGCGCAGCGTGGGAAGGCCCCCCACAAGATGGAGCGACGACCTTGTAAAGGTTGCGGGTGTCCAATGGATGCGGACAGCTCACGACCGATCTTTGTGGAACTCTCTGGGGGAGGCCTATGTCCAGCAGTGGACGTCAATTGGCTGATGATGATGATGATGATATTTATATGTATAAGAGTATGAACAAGCATCAAATTGATTCCTAAGTAGTTACTTAAGTATCAAAATATTAGACGTGTTGGGAACCCTTAACTTTTGAACATGTTCAGGACAGACCTGTCAAACCAGGTATTTGAGAGATAGGTCTACGACTTTACGTGAGCTTGACCGTTTTATTATAATTTTAGATATATAGTCAAATATGTCTCACAATATTTAATTTTTATTAATCCAATAAATGGGAAGGAATTACATTTTGATTTTTTGCCAAATTCTATTTCACCAGCCCCAAATATATCTATATATTTTTTATTTAATTAAAACAAATATTTGTTGACACAATTAATTTAACACAACTTATATAAAATAATCAATAATATAAAAAAAATACATATAAATTAAAAGAACCTACAAATAAAAAATCTCGCCCAAATCGCTGCCAATGGGCAGTGTGCCCAGAAGGCTGGCCGCATTGCCACGTTGTATGGCAATGCTTATTCGCTGAGCGAAATATTATTTAATTCATTATTCGTATAATAAGTACGATTACGATGCCTTCCCTCATCTCCAACCACGGTAATGTATTTAACCCTTAAACCCTCGGCGATAAACGCCGCGCGACTTTATGCCCACGCACAGCGATATTTCACTATCGCAGCGATAAAATGCCTGCACGACACTTATTTATCTTTGGGCATCTTTTTATTTAGCACTTTATCACTCTTATTTAGGAACGTGATAAATTTGAGGAGTTTAAGGACAGGTAGGGACGTGTCGGATTGTTTTATAAAAAAAGAGGCTGTGATATGCGGCTGATAATGTTCGGGCCATATCAAGGTTTTTGATTTTTTGTAAATTGAAGCTTAACACATTTTAATGTTTAATCAGGATTATTTATAAAGATTTATCAGTAAATATTACATAGTTTAGTTGTAGCAAATATGAAATATAATGGAGAATCATATACCGTCTATGACTTATCTATTCATGTTTGTTACCAAAGGTCCGACCGAGATTCTCGGCCGCGAACTAAATTGTACTGGTCTCGGTCTCGGCCGAGATAAAACCCATAGTCTCGGTCGAACTTTATTACCAATTACAGCCACAGTTTTCTGAATTTAAACACACTATGGCCACAAAAGTTCCCAAATAATATATCCAAAAAATATGGTACGGCTCCGAGTATGATATAGTTATCATAAAATACATCAACATAAACATTTAATCCAAATACCATAATTTTGTTGCTCTAAGTGAACGTTATCTAAATGTATTTATTATGTCCTAAACTTGCCCCCGTTAAGAGCTTCGCTCGTATTAGACGTACACCCTGTATATAGGGAAAGCAATGATGCCGGTGACGCTAAAAGACCTAAAAGTATAAATAAATGTCATATTTTCATTTTATTAAGGGTTAGTTTTACCGTTTTCGTGAGAGGCACGAACTATAAAATTCTCTTTAAATGGGCTATTCCATAATTGTACGTCAAGTGCTGTGCGGCCGGCACCGGCACACTTTGCGGCGTAATTTGCCGTCATTAAGCGGAATCGACTCGCCCACCGATAATTAGGTGTTCCGGACCACATTAGCACAAAAAGGTGTTATACTACTTATACTCAAAGTAAACCTTTCTGTATTAAAATCTCATGTGAATGACGCCGCCGAAAACATCGTTTAGTGCGCGTAATTGCATACCCGACACGTCAGATTGTATTTCTCAGCCGACTTCGAAACAAACGTCCACAATGCTCGTCACATTGAAGGCTTTAAAGGTGCATTCAAACCAAAAGAGCATTCGCTGTTCTACGAAATCAACCAATCAAGTTTTGTGTAACGATCGAATTCCGTAGAGTGGGGGGTTAGAATAGCGAATGCTCTTTTGGTCTGCAGCTGCACGCACCTTAATATGTCTGTTACTCAGAACTTCGTCATACTCGGATGAATACTCGAGCAATTGACATGTATAGTTTCCTTATCAATAAGTATCAATGTATTTCACCTGTTGACAAACCTCAATAAATAAAATAAAATAAAAATAAAATTAGGTAGGTATGTATATTTGTGATTGTTTTAATACAAGTCGGTATCACAAAAATAAATCATTAAAATCGTGGTAAAATTGACTATAACTTGGGTAACATCATGACGGGTGAATTTGATGTTTTTTTGGTACTCATAGACTTCATACTATAAAAGTTTTTTTCTTGCGACACGCAATTTCTTTCAAGAAAAAAGTACTTGAAGATTATCCGAAGTCCGACCATATGCTGCATAATTATTATTATAACGAGCCTTAAATGCTGGCTGCTAAGAGTTCCCAAGTTTCGAGATGCCAATGTTGCCACGTTACGTGATACAATGTAGTTTATGCTTTTGTGAACCAAAATCGGTAGTCGTTAATTTCGGTAATTCTGGCCTTTTTCACCCGATTGATTACCGGTTAACCCGACACTGAAGGGTTAAATTACCACAACAAAAGGGTTGGTTTTTGCCTACATCGCTTAACCCTCGACTGACGTGTTAATTTTGTAATAAATAAAGGAACTCAACAAGCCTTTTGTTACCCGTTCCTTATTGTAAAGGAGATTGAAAACTAATTTTATTTTCACCCGACTATTAAAATAAATTGGGTTTTGAGAAAATGTATCGTTAAATTTTACAATTAGAATCGGACCGGAAGTATTTTATTGTGTATTGGACCTCACTTATATGTTGATTTATAAAAAATGTTGTACCATCGTCCAAGATTTAAATAAGACTTTTTAGGTATTTCTGGTATTTAATGAACATAAATACTTATACATTTGCACATTGCGCGTAGAACCGAGGGCCGTAGGGGCGAGAAGGTTCTCGAGTGGCGGCCACGTACCAGAAGGCGCAACGTGGGTAGGCCCCCACAAGGTGGACTGATGACTTGGTGAAGATCGCAGGAGTCCGCTGGATGCGGGTGGCACAGGACCTGTCATTGTGGCCATCTTTGGGGGAGGCCTATGTTCAGCAGTGGACGTCTTTCGGCTGACATTACGATGATGATGATGATGAATACTTATATATTTCATAATAAGGCAGAATGTAGGAAAAAACAAAGAATCAACAAGCTTTTTACAGTTAAATAGTTTGTAAATTTTAACTTGACCTGACTTTTCATAGGAATATTTCGAAGCTTAAAAGCAATTCTTCATCAATACTATGCTACACTAGTTTGATTCGCTAATCAAACTAGTACTAACTCTCTAGTCAGTATATTTAAATAATTGGGAATCGTTTATTTCTCCGAAATTTCGATACATCTTGTAATATAATATGATAATATTTATAATATTGCGCACGGGCACTGAAAATGTGTCCTCACAATTTTCCACCGCCGATTCCCTTCAACGAGACAAGCCTGCTCTTTCTGGAAGAGGCCTATGTCTAGATTGTCTAACACTGGACGTCTTTTCAGCTGAAGTGATGAGTACGGTCATCTGTAGGTTGTAGCCTGTCGCCAACTTTGAGCTCGCACACCGGACCACTTCTTGCTTTCTTTCTCCTGACTATGTTACCATATTACCTAGGGCCCAGTAGTCCTACCGCCAATTCCTAAGTTCGCGGCCATTTAGAGCAAAACTGACACAACTCAATACTCTCAACAGCGATTTGTTTAGCATTAGGTCACTTTTGATCTCAAGGTGCGCTTTCCACCACAACATTCTATTTTGTGTTTTCAAAGCATCCCGATTCTCTGCTTTAAAGTCTTTTTTAGCTACATGCACATGGACAGCCACGACCCTGATTCCCAAGTCAATACAGGGTGCCCCCACAGGCCCATTAAAAGGCAAATTAAAAGTAGATGGCACACTGGCACGTCGCGCGCACGTGGACGTCACGCAAGCGTTGTGCCATCTAATATGATATTTACATACGCTACAACGCGCACGTCACGCCACGCACACGCGTACGCGCTACACCCGCAACCGGTGTGGCTTAGCCTTTATAACGCGGCCGATCGAATTGCAACCTACATTACATTCACAAAATACTACCTTGATACATTTGGAAGTGATAATGGTGAGTCAGCGTGATGAATGTGTCGGTATCTAATCCCACACACGATCAATTAAGTCGCGGCGCCCGCGCCGCTCGCGTAATGGCGCTCGCGACAACTATTAGCCGCAATTACTGCGCGTGCGACGCGAGACACGAGCGCCCAGCGGTTTCAATAGGCCTAAGATGAGGCCCTGTTATACTTACTTACGTACGAATTCACGAAACAACATTTCGTTCGTGGTTCGCAGTAGGTCCAGTATTTATCGTTTGTCGTTATTGCCAGCACGATCTGATACAGAAGAAAATGACGCGTAGCACGATAAACTGTAAAAACGGGGCCATCATGCCCACCACGTCTTTTAGGTATAGGAAACTGCAATTGCTACTTGAATTCATTCATACTGCTCGTTATGGCTCCTCTTAGTTCTTTCGCTGAATTTTTTTCCGTAGAAAATGAAGTATAGGACCCATTATCTCTGACCCGCTCGTGTCACGTGACATGTAAATTACTCAATACTGTAATGGCGACTTCAGTTGCAAAAGTACATGTGATTACCTTTGATCCAAGCGTAACTCGGTGCCTAGAAATGTTTGGAGAAAAAATCACATAATTATTAATAAGTCATCAGGCGACATAAATCTTGTAAACTCCTGATGTTTTCGACGTTGTATAAAACTCACTCTGAAATTGGTCATGATATCTCAATGAGAGGTTCATGAGACCTTCGAAAAGTATAAAATGTCATCTATTCATACATACATACATGTAGGTACATTATTTGTGCCTAAATACATTTAGAAGTGTTATTTGGTGAGTTAGCATGATGAAGGTTAAGATGATAAACACAACGTATGACATGGTTCGCAATAGGCCCTCGTTAAGGTATCAACGATAAAGTCCAACATCAAATCACTTGTGAATATGATGAGCCTACAAATTTTGTTCAGGGGGTTTAAACTGAACGGTATTAGTACGTCATGGTTGACGTACTTACTGATACCGTTCAGTTTAGGTCGAGAGAAAGCGACAAGGCTATACGAGTCGTATATCACTGTCCCTTTCCCTGAACCTAAACTGAATCGTATTTGTACGTCATGGTAACCCCCCTGGGCTTGAGTGGAAATACTCGCTTATCCGCTGTCGCCTGTCGCTTATTTACCGCTCGTGCGCCACAAATTGCTTGAATTAGCCGTCCGTTGCACTTAACCATTTATTTGCTGCCAGTTCATTGCTGGTTCGCCGCCATTGCTTTAATAGAAGCTCCAATGTTAGACGCTGGCAATTATGTTCAACCAGAAGATTTACGGCTTTGAAGTCATTTTCTTCATATGCAAGAAGTGCCCTTGTTCAAAAACGTCCAAAAATCTCTATCAGATAATTATTGGTTCACCCTTATCTGACAATTTGACACAAGCTTTTTTAGTAGAAACAAAACATAAAATCTATTACAGTAGCAGCTCTGAAGTTTTAGGAATACGGAAGTTATTGTATAATATACATATAATATTATAACTTACAATATAATATAATTTCATATGGCTTTTTGAATTCCGTTTTACATGTTTCATACAGGTACCTACATATCGCACACCTAGATCAAAACAGTATTAACTCAAAAAATATATATTTTTTAGTTAAGGGATTGACTGATTTGAGATCTACGAACTTTGTAAATCACGAATATACTCGTAGCTAAAAATAGATAAATTTTGAGTTATTACTGTTTTGATCTAGGTGTGCGTGTATAACAAAATATTCCCTAATACATTACATATTATTTAATGTATTAGGGAATATTCGTTATTAAGATAAACGAAATATTAATGTAGGAATCAAAAATCATAACATATGGTTCGTGTTTATGTGTATGTGATACTCATGTGATGCCGTATTCATCTAACCCTAATAGGGTAGTTATATGCGATTATTCTGTCGCACCAATCAATACCATTCCCAAATTATTGACGAACTGCGTACCTACACATAAATAGTGGAGTCATTTTCGGTTATCTTGTGGCAGACACGTGTTTGTCTGCTTTTCTGGCAGCATAGTCTCGTTTGCTTTTATAAAACGGAAAATAAAGTGGTGATGGTAATGAACAATAAAAACGCGTAAAAAAACGCATAGAAACACCAAATAATGATGTTCCCTTAAAGAAATATAATCAACCGATAATAAGCATTTTTTTGGAAATCGGTTGACGATTCTCGGAGATATCGAATAACATTAACTTGTTTATTATGCCCGCTTTCTACTGCGAGCGGAGCGGAGTCATTAATGGGTCCGTTTAATTTACACTGTTGTTGTGACTCTCAGCCGTCAACTGAATACTAGTCCTTAGCGAGCGATGAACGTGAAACGGAGCCATTAATGAGTCCGCTCCGCTCTCATTGGAAAGCGGGCATTAGGGCTCATAATTGTAGGTAAGGAAGAGCGATGTCTTCCAACACAGGTATTTCTTGCTTACAGAGAGGCACTATCCCTTGTATTGTGTTTTAATATATTTAATTAAATAAATAATTATTTATTTAATTTATTTAACATAGATACCAAAAATAGGCGAATTGAGAACCTCCTCCTTTTTTGAAGTCAGTTAAAAAGTAAAACTTAGTAGCTACCTTTTATGAGCGACGGTCTAAATTATAATCGAAGTAAAACAACCGCCCACCATTCTCACAAGACCAATCACATAAAATTTAATAGTTCAAGCTCTCACTTCCCAAAAAGTAGTTTTATTACTCAAGTAGAGCGAGTCGAATCCTTAATTAAAACTTCAGAGTAATAACAACACTTTTTTATCCAAAATTGTTATTATACTTGCCGCAAAGCTCATAACTAAGAGCATACGCTTATCTTTTTCACTCTTACCTGAGGCTCACAAGTGTAATAGTAATAGTGATAGCATGACACCTTCAGCCCGCAGTAATACTGAAACTTCACTGCGTTGGTATTCAAAATAAAGCAAGTGTGATAACGAGGGTTCAAGAGTGATTATCGCCTCACGCCCCTCAGTGTAACCCTCGCCTAATGACCTCAGTCTCATTAACATCAAAGATGATAAAAAAAGAACTATGTTGTTTTTTATACCGCGGTTAATATCAAGAATAAGAACAACATGGATGCAGCCTACGCAGCATGCCTAGTCACGAATGCCATTCCGTAATCGTGTACGATAAGCGATACGTTTGGGGGAGGCCTATGTTCAGCAGTGGACGTCTTTCGGCTGACATGACGATGAAGATGATAATAAAGCGATAAGTCACGTGACCATGATAAGGTATGAAAATGGTCACGTGACTTTTCGTACGAATTTGTCATTCTGATACATTTTTTACTTGTCGTTTACCGTTACGATTGCAGAATGGGATCTTGGCTAAGCCTGCAGGAATAAACTTTATGGCGTGCTGTGGTAAAGGCTGTACTTCTGTGGCTGTCTATTTAGTCACAGTCTAACTGCGACCATATATAACATGGACGTCTAACGCCAGCTCAAAAATGCCCCCAAATACAATTGTTCAATTGTGCCAAGATGGGCAGGACATAGCGCTTTTCTTAACACCACGCATATTTCGGCGCAACATCTTTGACAAAATGTTTATAGAATATAGCCAATCAAAATTTTGACGGACCAATCACAACTATTTTTAAATGGAGGTTTAAGTTTTTATGGGTTGACATTGAAATTCTTTACCGTGATGCATTGAAGAGGGGGGTGACACTTGTCAACTAAAATTCAGGACCGTTTTTGAAAGGCAATTTAGTATGGCGTGCGGCTTCCATGTTTTATTTGTTCGTAGCAGTCTAAGGACAACAGAAAATCTACCAGGCTTCAGGGTTTTTTTGAGTATTTTAATACATGGGGAAGGTACTGGTGGCAACATAGGTAACTAAACATTTACTATGCGCTTTATAATTATGTATTGTCGGTACCTAATAAAGGGCACTAGTGGTCACTTTTACCGTGTCGGCGTTTGTACGCATATTCAATGGAAACTGATGAAAATATAAATATCTAGTCCTCAATACAGATGTAACCTAGTGCGGGGGCCTCTGGTAACTATACATTGTACCTAAAGCTCTTGGAAATAAACTATTCCTATTCCTAAATTATTGTACCTCGTACCATAATTATAGTCATGTCAATATACTAGTACACTAAGTTATTCTGGATAAATATTAGGTATCTATTGAAATAGTCGCTTTCATTCATTGATTAAGTAGTTGGTGCCTAAGGTGCCTTATTTTATTATTACAGTAGATACTAGTAACTCCAATATTATTAATATTCTTCTATACTTCCAAGAGTGCATATAACGAATGTATTATATGATACATAGACTCTTTGAAATCACCCGTACAAAACGCGAATTTTCTAAGGATGTAAATGTAGGTACTGTAATATTATTACTTTATAACTTGGTACAAAGTAGTAAGTCTTCAGTAAAGCGCGCTAGTTTCGTAGATTCAGAATTGGATTAAATCACCGCCGATCCAATAAGATAGTCTTATTGGGCTTTACATCTGGTTCAGTGGGCGAAAACAAAGGCTTTGCGGCCGAAACGTAAATATTTGAACATTATGTTGATCTTATCGACCCTATTGTCCTTTAATGAAGTGAATTCTGTGACCATATAAATGTCAAACAATGCGGACTCGCGCACTGTTTCACTTTCGACAGAATTTACGGTCAAGTGACTTTAAAAATATAGTGCATTTTATTTCGTCTTATTTAAGCAAACGACTTTTTTAATGTGACATAGGTAGACAACTGAGCTCTCTCTCAGCCCACCTGATGGAAAGCAGGAACTGAGGCCCATGGACATAGTGATCAAAAAATCGCCTATGCGCTTCTTACCCTGAGGACTTAGATGGAATGCCTCTATCTATGCCAGTAAATACGCCGGCTATCTTACCCCCAAACCGAAACAGACAGTGCAGTGATTCTGATTTGGCGTAGATTTTGAGTGTTTTTAATACGTTCAAGATTTGAACGTCAATATCAATCAATGTTAATATATGTACGAGTATTACACATACCCCACTCTTAGTTCTCGTCATCGTCATTAAAAAGCAAGAATGTTAACATACCATGAAAATAATAGTATTCCATGACATTAATTAATGATGATCACAATTTTTTCAGCGGCTGATTGTGTAGTTCATTCATAGTAATGTTCCTACAAATTGTCACTGCAGGCGTAAACTATGGTTCCGCTTACCAAGTTAACGTGTAACATGACATAATGATTATAGCATTTTACTACAACGCGTGGCATCAATGACCATGGTTATACAGAAAGCGATCAACTCAGAAATGTTGTCAATCTGACTTCAACTTTGACATATTATTGAGTTTGGTCGTCTACTTTACTACAAAAAATCGAAGTTAGTCATTTTCTGCATAACTATGTCAAATAGTCGTTACTATTTGACACTTACTCACGTGTTTCAACCCAATGAAGTTGTTACTTTCGCATTAACCTGCAGGCCTAATCAAGATGCAGTTCTGCAATAGCATATGATAATAATAAGCGATAAGTAATAAACGTATGAGAATTACAGATACGAACGAAAAGTTACGTGACCATTTCCATACATTATAGTCATCTTGACTGAGGCCTGCTGTTGTAGTAAACCAATCGAACAAGTCAATAACAACGTGAACCCAATCATGTACAGAGGTCAGCCTTTCGGATACAGCATGATAATGATGATGGATGAAACGAAAAAGCTACAATAATAATTCACGCACCTCACGGGCATAATCTTACGAAATTCATCATCCAATCGCTCATACAAATGCAAAATCATCTGACCTTTTTTTGTTCACCTCAATTAGAAATGATTTTACCTGCGATTCGGTTAATTGTTCAACAACCCCTAAAATTCCGCCCCCACCGAAATCCAATCACTTCAATATTTACTTCAACTCAACTGCGATCATATTCCCTTGAGGATAGAGTCTATTATGTAGAGGTAGGGGTTTATGAGCAGTAAATTTATGTTTGTATAAAGTGCTCGTACGGTTTGGGTGACGCAACAAGTGTACAGGCAACAAAAGAAGCGATTAGGGATGATTTATACATGGCTTTTATTTTCCACCCCCGATTTCTGTTCTACTAATGCTGTAACCGAAATTCCCACAGTCGAATAGTAGAGAGCTTGCTAAGTTTTTTCTGGAATGATATATTATTATCTGGGATGGGATTACATATTACATTAAATAGTACCAATCTACGTAATATACATATAAGTGATATATTCCATATACTATTTAGTGTAAATTACCTTTAAACTTTAGTTACAATACAAGTAGATTAGGTACCATATTATCCCATCAGTGTGTGCATAGGTATAGTAAGTTTATCCAGTAATATACTTACTGTATTACGGCCTAAACACAACAGATGACTATCATAGTTACATAAATGTGTAATAGAAAATATAATATGTGATTAAACATAATAATTTAACCTTGTAAGATAAAAGTACTTAGGTACCAAGGCTAGACTGCATCGATTTATTTTGACATTTGGTACCAATGCTAGACATTATACAACTTAGCGTCCAATAAATTGATAACACCAAGATATACATATAATATATTATTCTACTTTCATTACGTCAGACTGGAGGTGCCATGTGTTAGGTCAGTGACGGGCAAGGATACGTTTATCTATAACAATTGTCTCGTTCCTTTTTATAGCGACTATACCTAGTAAATTATTCATAATAAGTAAATCTTACCTACTAGGTAAGTTTAAAGATTCTGCTTACTGTTATAAATTTATAATCTCTTTAATAAACTTGTCGTAAGACATTAATTGTGAAATCTAACTTGATACATTTATGGCGATATCAGTCAAGTAACCAAGCCTCCATCCAGCCTCTTTCCCAGAGGCTGGGGACGAAACCCGGACCATCCCAATTAATACGCTATCTGCTTGTATCTCACGCTTTTACAATATATTTCACAGCCCACAGGCGTCTTAAAAACACAAATCCGAAATCGCATTAACCGCCCTACCTGCTTTCAAAAGTTTCATAAATTAAAGCATAACAAAGCCGAAAAATTTGACCCCCGAGTGACAAGTGTAGGGGATTGAATAGGGGTTGCGGCCCCCGCTCCCACGCACTTGTCGCGATGACAATACTTCTTAATATTACGCAAAGTGCCTTCTTCAGGCTATTCTTTTGGGGCTTTTGTTGCAGGTTTTTGCAGCTTCTTCAGCCGTGGGAAACGGGACAGGTATCTGGTCAACGTCATCCTTAGAATAAATAATGTAACCGTCAAAATGATGCGTGGCAGAGAAAAAACTCTTGCGTCGTTACGCAACGTTATGGAATAGTCAAATGATCGTCCCATTACTACAAATTTACAGTCAGGGTTAATTCACGTGTTCTGACTATCTTCATCAACAGAATAATCTTTGGTGCATTAGTAACTCTAAACTACCATTTGATTACTATTCACAACTCGAAACTCCTAAAGCGATGCTGAGCCATTTAATTGGTATAATTTTACGAAAAACCCAAATTCTTCAACCCCTAACAATCTCTCCTAATAATCTCAAAATGGCCCTAATAGTCATTTAATTACAGCCCGAGTTCCACTGACCCCTTTTACACTTGTTTACATCTTCATCCCTCCCCCAAACGCGCTGAGCCATCAAAATGGAACGTTTATATCCAATACCCCATACGATTTATTATAACAAAGCAGAACGATGCCCCGCTTGCCATCTGTCGCGGTTCCGAATCTCGCATCGCCGAAAAAAAGCTCAATGTGCGAGCAACCCTGGGAACCTAGGAGCGCGGAGCATTCCCACGAACAACCCCTCAATTTTCAATAACCAAATTAGCCTTTGCGTTACCCTATTTCGGATATGAGGGAGTCGTGAATCTATACGTTTCGATAAAAAATGTTCACCGTCTCGCTTTATGTTGGGTTCGATTCGTATGTTCATCCCCTTCGAATGCACGTGTTCAATGGTCGTATATTTAAGGTGCGCGTGTGTGTGCGCGGATCGCAGCACCTGCCGGCGCGCGCGCACCCCATTGGACGACAGCACTATCACCGCTACACTGATTTCTTTTAAACTTAATTTTTTTGTAATACTCTCTTCGGACACAAGAAAAAAATCTTACATGTTTGGACCGGTACGAGAATATTTTGTGTGTAGGTGGCATTTTATGTTTATTAATTCTTTTAGTAAATGCTAATGAACACGAACTTGGCTTGAATAATTCAAATGGTTGATCGAGAGATAGGGTTAAGTCTCGGGTTACTGACAAAAATCAAAGATTTGTTTACATTTAATCGTCTCAGATAAACAATAACAACATTATTAAGTTTATCAAAAGCCAATTTATCTATTACGCGCACTTTGCGCAGTGTCAGGTGTCCACGTGACCCGCGCGCGCTCGGTTACCCCGGGGTGCCGTTACCCCCGGGTGACCCCGACATGGGAACGAGCTACCCTTCATGACTTAGTGACCCCTGATAACAATCGCATTGTTACAGTTGAGCACATGTTCTGTTTACCCACGGCTCGTGCTTAGCACGTGGACACTACTCAAAATCAATATATCTATTGTTAGGCTTTGATTGGGATTGTGGTTACGTATTTGCATACTATATTACTTAGAAGAGGATTTATAGACTCCATTTAAATTGATAATTAAAATTTAAGTACTAGGGTACACAAAACTACAAAGCTGTTGAAATAAAATATATGCACACCCATATATTTTATTTCAATAAAGAAGGGGTGTAATGCAAGCAACATAAAATATATAAGTTATTTCTTCGTTAGGTTCCTATACTATTGAAGGCTATGTGCAGGTCTTATTTGTGCCAATTTAGTTTCTGATAATGAAACTCGAAATGAAGAGTAGGTGCATATTAATTTTACGCCAATAATTGCAGGATACATATGTTTACACCCCAACCAAAATAATATTCAAAAAATATTTATTTTGGCAATGCATAATATGACATATGACTACGTTGCATGGTTAAGTAACTTATCATGTAACTCATCATTACTATTAACATGGACTTATTGGACTTTATGAAAACGTATCGAATAAACCACTTAACTCACCCACACAGACAAGGGAGCTTTTCACGTACAAGGAGCTTTTATGTCGGGGGCGGCGCGCCGGGTATAAAAGACCGGTCGGCCCGAGCAGCCCCACATTCCCGCCTGTGATCTCACTTGCGACACACGTTCTACCTTGCTATCCCAATCTCTCAACATGTCTTACTACGCCAACAACGAATACATCATCGCGACTAACAACTCGATCAACGAGAACAAATACAACAGCGAGAAAATGAAGAACAGCGGCATCAAGGCGCTGCTCAAGCCGCTAATGAAGATCATTAAGAAAACCACGAAGCGCAGCGTTCCCGCCAAAACAGTTGAAACTAGCTTCGAGGCTGATGAAAATGCAGCCAATGAAGCGTTGGAGCGCAAGATCTACTCAGAGATGGAGACGTGCCAGCCCGGCGCCGCCTTCCTGGTCTACAACGAGGACTCCTGCGACCTCATGCCTGTAGCCCGTGACGATTTCTACATCCCCGTCCACTTCGCCCGCACTGAAGCCGGTACCTTCTTCTGGACCACCGTCACCAAGACCGAAGCTGACTTCGCAGCAGCGCACTGCTACACCGAATGCCAGACCCCCGAGCAGCAGCACCCAGTCTTCCAAGATCGTTGGGTACAAGCCTAAACTCCAACAACACTCAACAATCAGTGTCTTCCGTGAAACCAGTGCTGCCGGTTTCTGCAATCGTCTGTGATGTTAGCTTTAATCTCAAAGGTGCCATATAGATTAGGAATTAGAATTCGGATACTCGTGATAACTCCGAAAGCTTTAATTGTATTTTCGAATCGTGATGTGATATTTTGAAAATATTGTATAACTTAGTAGGTTAAGCGTAGGGTTATTGAAATTGTGATCTTCCTTTACTGAGCTTTAATTTAGGGTGATAGGTAATTTATTGTATACATTGATGTACTGATTAAGACAATGGTTCATGACAATGGTTAAAAATACAAACAACTTAAATGAATTTTATATTTTTCACTTACATCCTTTAAGCCCCTTAACACTGAAATGAAAAATGATAAAAGACAGAATGAAGCAATATAGTTGCGATAGTAACCGCAACTCAGTCTTACAAGTCATATCAGAGGTCGTAGCTGAATCCTGCCTCCGCTTCAATCCATAAGTGGTCAGACGAGATGTTGTCGGCGCGAGCCACAGTTTATACTCGCTATATAAGGTAAAGAAGCTTTATGAAAAAGGTAGCTAAGCCGAGGCATTATAAACTTTATAGTAAGAGGCTTAATGATTACGTGGGAGGCTGTGTTATCTTGGTTTATCTGTATACCAGTCGGGACGCTGGCGCACGTGCAGAGCCCAAGGCGGCCGCGGCTACTGGTTTTAATGGTCACTTTTTACCGGCTTGGTTTTATTTTGGACGTCAGGCTGACGTGATTAAGTGGACTTTGATTGAGAGATAGATGATATGATTAGGGCAAAAACAATAGGCGCCTGTAGCTTTTTGAGTAAGAACTGTTTGCTATCTATTGCTTAATTCAAATAGACACCTAAATTTTATTTGTTATACTCATATCTAACAGAAAGTTTAGTTTATCTGATTTTTTAATATTGTCACAAATTATAGCGGAAATACTAGATCATAATGAAATAAAATGTTGAATAGGTAATTGAATAACCTCTTGTAGAATAAATAAATGAACTGTTAATACATTTCTTAAAACTGCCGATTACAAATATGTATCGAACACTTTTAAACTTTTCACCAATCTAACTAGATGCATAACATATACGTAAAAGGTTATTTAAAAAATACCTACTGAGTTATTAAGAATTAACACATTAAGAATTTTACACGATAATAATATAATAATGATATATAAAGACCAGTATTAGAAATAGTAATAAACTCAATAAAAAAATTTGCCTGCCCATTTTATTTATAAATCAACGAAAATAAACTCTACTGACAATGTCGACTCTACCAAATTTACTACAACGCATCACCGTTAGCGCTTAGTGTTTTTATTTATGTATGTATAAATAACTATTTATTAACAATTCAATTATATTAATGATTAAGTACCCTCATTTCTATTATAAGAGAAATATAAAAGTAGGTAATACTACTACTAGAACAGTAGTTGTGTATGACATATTACATATGTCTCTATGTAGATTAGGTACCTATATTTATACATCGGTAGGTAGTGGTACTCGTACAACTTAATCATTAAAGGTCCACAATTAGTTCTATACCATTCAGTTTAAATACTCAAAAAAATGCTTGCAGAAATAAATACAGTCTACACAGAATACCCATAAACCTACACTAAAAAGTGAGTATTTCTTTCTGCTATTATGTTTAATAATACTATAGTAGTTCGCAAATTAAAAACCACCTCCGAGTCATACCAGTCCCAACATAATAATACTTATTATTGTTTGATTAAGTAATAAAAGTAAATTGTTATGAGCAAGCAAATAAAACTTTAGTCCATGCCAAGCAACAACGCCCACATATAATTTTTCTTTACATACAACCTAACCTATGTATCAAATAGTACTGCCAACCAATTCATGTGAGTCGAACAAGTTTCTAGAAAATAATACAGGATAATAAGCCAGTACTATTTTAATCTACCATAATAGCAAGATAGTTTGCAAGTTTTGCAACCTCCTCAGGCTTTCGTTTTGCGCAATTTAAAAAACCACCCCGAGCATCGACGAGTCCCAACCTGTTGCGAGAAATATAGCCTCCGACAAGTCAGGACTCGTATCAGAGAACGCATTGTGCAACGCACTCATTCTTAAAGAATAACAAACTATTCTTATTTGGTTGACAAAAGACCGATTACAATACGAACGATTATTTATCGACACACGTGCGTGCGAAAAGCTTTCTCCCACGAACGTGTCGTAACACGCACATATATTTTACTACCTAGTTAATTTAATTACAACAAATGGCAGTCACGGTTTCATAATTAAACCAAACTAAAAGCGGCCGCAATAACTTTCATCCAACCGTCAATTAATCGCACGGTGACAGACTCTCTAGAGATATCGCATCGCAAACTCGATATGCTAATCGCCACGCTATTAAAAAGTAGCCGCGTTATACCGCTAGTCGCCCGTTGTCATAATTACCAGAACTGCGATCTATAATACGTAGGTAGCGATAGCGGAGTGGTCCGGCGTAATAATACCATACGAGGCGCGCTCGAAGGACCCGTGAGAAAATTCGGCAGATGTACAATTCTTGACGCGGGACGACGAGTGAACGCTTATCTTTTTTTCCTTTCGAGTTTTAATAATACGGCGTTCGCTCCGGTATCGACGACGCTGCCCGTGAGTCATCCCGCGATCTGTCTCAGGAACTTTAAGTCGTAAGTCCTGGATGATCAGCCGAGACAACCGTCCATTCCATTTTAAAGCACAACGTTGTTACCGCTGCACGTGTTCAATGCAAAGCCTCGGACGCATCGCTCGGGTTAGAAAGGATTTTTTGCAACCCTTATTTTCAATTCCGCAACTCTTGCAAAATTTGGGTTAATTTTTTTTTCGGCTTCCAATTTCAAATTCGGAATGCTTTCAAGACACGTGCATTTCAATTGTTACTTTGGAATTTTCGGTGAAATTACTGGACGTCTTACCATAAAAGGTAGCCACGTGCACGGATTTCGAAAACTCGATAGAAGGGTCAATTAAACGGGTAGGCATCTCGTACCCGCGGCAGCTATTGAACCCGAGTAATTATGATCTATAGCTAATTGAAGATTGTGCTCAACTGAGTTGATTAGTTTTCAATTACAATTAAATTGCTATTAAGGTGCTACACACAACATGAACCAGCAAAAGCAATTACAAGTACATTAACGGAGTTTCTCGTGGTTTATTATGTATTGAAGGCAATTACGGCTTCCATTTTGTTATTTCTTCATGTTTATAGTGTTATTTAGTGGCCCCTGTAATGAATATCCCGGACCAATTAAAGAGATCTCAATAAATAGAATAAGAGACTGGTGCTTTATAGATAGTCGGCTGCCATTAATTTTATAATATCGTTTGACCCGAGGGCTCTGTTGAGAAACTTGCCCACTTTATTATTGGCAATTGCAACTGCCAACTTTAACAGGCTTTTCTCACGTTTTCGCATGCATATCAAGATAATAATGTACTTATGTGGAGAATGAGGGACTCGAAATTTATCTTGGACATAAAATCTTACGGAAGCTACATTTTACTATTTTAAGCTTTGCCAATTTATAATTCAGACATCACTCAATTAAACATGCTAATGAAGCATGAAATCTCAATATGCATGAATTATACTGAAATACGTCAACCAAGCACGACCTCACCCACTCCATGCGTTGAAACAGAACTAAGTCCATCAACACCGCACACCAGCATAACCGTACCCGCCAACCAATGTTGTTCCAAGGTTCTAGCAGAACAGTTACTCTGGTGTCGTAACAATGAGCCACCTGTGCCGTAGTATAGCGATGATATCACAGTTTGTACAGATGAAGGCAAACAGTTATCGAAGCATTTGCGTCAGTTGTGAGCTGGCGCGAGCGCTGTTAAGGGTAATTCATCTTAAAGTACAAACTTCAATATACACCAGTCCATAATTGCCGTTGGGGTTGCCAATATATTGTAAATTCATAATTTGACAAAAGAAGACTGTTAACAAATGTCATTTGAAATGATTTTTTTAGTTCCTGATATTGTGCACATAACGGAATTGGCATTCTCAACGACGATATTTTATAAGTTCTTGAAGAATTTTTTGGCACATTCTTAAGCTGAATATACACTTGCAGCACAAATATCAGAATATTAAAAAAAAGTACTTATAAGTTTCTTTCAGAACTTTCAGCTATAACTCGCTGGTGTAAATCTAGCTTCATATCGTGTTTATGTACACTCAACCAATTGAAACCCCAGACTACTATGGAATCGTGCCAAAATAACAAGTTGTGGAACATTTTTGCAATCTGATTAAAATGTCACTTTGACATACTTAGTTCCCGAGTGTTCTAGGATTCCAATTGGTCCAATGTAAGTAAAGTCTGCATCCAGTACAACAAAAAAAAATACAATTTTTGGTAGATTAACGGAAAAATACAAGTATATAGCTAGAGTACAATAAGGTCAAAAAGTATTAGAACATTATTTGCTGACTGGTGGCAAATTAGACGCTTTTGAAGTCACTTCAGTTATCTACAATATTTAATTTTGAGTCAGTTAATTACGTTTTACGCTTTATTGTGATTACTGACATCAAAGATGATACATTTCTTTAAAAAATCGTCTATAAGACATTTTTATTACAGACAATTAGTTAAAGTTGAAGTAAATTAAAAATGGCCATTCTCTATAATAACATTAATTACAGAAGAAATTGTTAATTACAAAACTGTGTCAGTATTTTACAAATACCCAATTTAAACAATGGTACCTATAGGTAGCTTAGAACAAACTAAGTTTTAGAATTAGTGAATAACAATTATTTAATTTTAGGTAACTACTGTTGTTTTATTATTAGTTACAAGACTATTTCGTTGTCTTTTGTTTGCATAAACATTATAAATTCCTATATTTTTATAAGTATAACTTAAATATCTGATAGTGATAGCATTAAATTTTACATACACTCTTGCACATTTTTTTCTTATAACATAAACGTTTAGTAAAATCGCCTTAACTACTTCAAATAAATGAGTCATTTGCAATACAGCTAGTGTACATAAATTGTTGACAACTGGCATTACACAGCCTTATTTTTTGATATCGAGAGATTAACATAACAGTGTATGAGTCAGATGAAATACCCGTTTCGTATTTACGATATTTACAAAATTTCCCCGGATTTCTGAATTTAGGTACTGTAGATATGTAATTGTTCTGTATTTGTAACTTGATCACTTTCGTGTAACTTATTAAGAACCTGTAAGACAATCACACTTTCGCTTTACAACACAACACATCACTTCACATTACACTATCCTGCACACAACACTTTGAGACATTTGAACTTAGTTTACGAAATAAGTTGATCAGTTCTTCACAAAATCAAATTAGAAGTACGTGTGGTACCGTTACTTCCTGGTTCAAGGTACAAAAATAACTGAACTCGAACTGCAATAGCATCAAATTTTATACTAACGTCACCCTCGATTTGCGAAATCTTCTCACGGGCCCTAATACATCTGACCTATAAAGATATTGTCTAAGGCGCTATTGTCTTGCAAATACTTCCGAGTCCCCCTATCTCTTTATTATTAGGGTCGATCTCTTCCTGATTTAAGTTCACGGGTTACGCGATAGATGGCGTTACATGCTAAAGGAAACGTTTTACTCGGTAGATGATTTGATATCTCTAACTCTAACGTAATTTAGAATAGTTTTTTTTTATAAGTAACTCTCCGATTTGTATTATCAAAAATTAATATATATTCGATACTTAACATTGTTAATATTCCAGTCACTACAATTATTGTAATTAGTTGCCTTCAAGACACTACAATTATTGCAGTTTCTTTTTCGGTGGATACACCTAAAGTTAATAGGAATGTACAACTTTGAGGATAAAACCACCACAACTATTTATATTCCCCGGTCAATGATAACCCTATATAATAATATCGTAACATAGATAGAATACAAGCTAAGTATTAGCTTTTGACCACCGAGTGAACAATTTTTATTTTTCTGACCGATAATGACCCATTTCTGGCTATTTGGTTGAACGTACCACATTTTTAGATATAATTACCATGACTTGTTAAACATTGTTCCCTAATCACAATAAAAAAAACACTTATCCAATTGACATTGAACACTCAATGGCTCCCTACTATTAAATATTTAGTGTTATTTAGTGTACAAACAAGTGGTTGTTCATTATGCTCAAACAAAGGGCATAATGCAATGCAACAGAAACACGTGGCCGGCGCACGCGCGGGCATTTGTGCCACAAACAACTCGAGGACTATTTGCATGACGAATAGGCTGTTTACTTAATGAGACAGCATTTAGCACACTATTTATTGTTTATCCGTAATTTTTAACAGTGGAATTTCTAATGGTTAGCCGTTTTTTTATTAATATCTCTGCCATTACATTCTCTGACATATTTATGCTTACATTACATTTGACAGACGGGTGTTGCATTCCAATATTGCCATTATGACGTTGATAACAACTTTTTTATACATATATATATATTTTTAATACCAATTATCATCATATCAGCCGAAAGACGTCCACTGCTGAAAAATAGGCCTCCCCCAATTACGTAGTATGGTAATTCACGTTTTGTACCTGTCGTGTTTTTCAAAGATGTTCTATGTTAAATTTACACTCAGTGGTAGAACAATAAAAATATGATAATTAGGTAGAGATAGCTATTTTATATCATAACATATATTCTCTACTTATTGTGCAATTGTTTGAATTAATAGAGTACGATTGTTTTTATCGATGAATCATATATCCACCTTTACAAACCAAATTGTTTTCAACTGAGTAACATGATTATTCTTAAGCAATATAATTGTATTATGTGTGTAACAATTCGACTGAGAACGACTTCTCGCAAAATTAAAATACCTAGAGTGTTCTATCAATAAAAAAAAACTAAAAGAAAAGGCGAGTTTTGTAACTACAGGAATCATTTTCGTGACATCCTGCGTATGCTGAAAGATAAATAGATTCGCCTTCAAACTGCTTCGCAGTTTGGCGAATTTTAAGTTTAAGTACACTTTTGTTATTTTTTATTACTAAATAAAAATAAAAAAATAAATAAATAGGTAATTTATTCTTTTCCACATAGATAGTCGTAAACGTACCTACACCAATCTTCCTATGCTTAAATAAGTAAACTAAAAATATTTATGAAGGTATTTATAAATATGCAAGGCTACAACAACATCAATACAATTAGAAACTATGACATGCCACGCGTAAGAAAAAGTGCTAAATGTTTCAACTTTTTTTATACCTACTTGCACACGCTAAACAAATGCCCTAAACGTCAAAACCATTTCTACGTATTCAAAACTACAATATCATTAATTGACAACTTTGACATGCCAGCATGCCACAAGCCAATCAGTGCCAGGATAGAACGAAAGAAAAAGCGCTAAATGCTTCAATTTTTTTTTGTTTTACCTACTTGCAAAACGTACGTCAAATACCCTAAACGTCAAAACTATTTCTACGATATTAAAAACTACAATATCATTAATGTGGTAATTGGCAATCCTGACACGGTCCCGTAGCACCGGTGCAGAGCCGTGGGAACGGCGACAGTTGCTCGCGCCACACCTGCCCGGTAAAAAAACACTTCGAAATTTTAAATTCGGAACAATTTGCCTGACCTTGGCAGTCAACTTTTTTTTTAATTGCTTGGATTTGTTTTTTAAGAAGTTTGTGGAGGTTGTATAAGTTTTGAATGATGGTTTTAATGTTTTTCGTATGAATTTTCACGCAATGTGTTTTCATACCTACCTACTTGTGTAAGTAGGTAGTGTTGATATTTGCAACATTTATGCATGCCTAATCTTTTTCACTAAGTATTCTTACACTACTTACATATTCGAAAAAGAGTCGCGTTTCAAATCATCAGGTTTGTATTTTGAGAAATTGTTATGTATGTTAGGCAAAGTAACCTAAACAAACATTTTCTAAGATATCACTACTTTTTTTAGTGTTTTTGCCTTATGTCAAGATAGATAAACTCAAAAACCTAACAGACCAATTACC
>JALPQI010003573.1:0-73160 GCA_025490895.1 Thaumatotibia leucotreta | reverse complement strand
GAAGACGGACGTTTTGCCTGATGAGAAGCCAGTTTATGGCCGCTATCTAATAACGCACGCATAAAAGGTACCTATACCAGAACCACTGCGTCTGTAGGTACTAACACGTAATGGAACAGCAAGTTATAACCTAACCCTATACTCACTGCCAATAGAAATCGCAAATTCATTCCAGGAAATACACATAATAATATTATTATTACAATACTTAGAAGTATTTTATTGTTTTGATGGTTTATTTATGTTAATTAAGCATTTTGCAGTATTAGATGATGTAGATACTTAAAAGGTCAGCCCCCGTAGCCTAGTTGGTAGCGACCCTGCCTACGAAGCCGGAGGTTCCGGGTTCGAATCCAAATATTTGTTCCTTGGTCATGGCTGTTTATGTATTTAAGTATCTATATGTATCTATATATTATATATATCATCGCTTGGTACCCACATCACAAGCCTTAATTGAGCTTACCGTGGGACTAGGTCGATTTGTGTAAGATGTCCCAAGATATTTATTTATTATTTATTTTATTTATTTATTTAAAAGGGATATTAAAGACGCAGGGTTAGTAAGTTAAGCCTTTGGCATTATACGCCATTTATTTACTGGTGGCTTAAGGATGAGTGCGAGTGAAATGTGAATTGGTTCTGTCAACGGGATTGCGACGTTGACACCGTATTTATAATTTACAGAAAGAGTTCGGAACTCCGCGCAATTCCAAGTTTCTCACGGTGACTTCAGTCATTTGTTCTTAGAATTAGTAACTCGCTACATACAGAGCGACTTAGACAGTTTTCTTGTTTCGTTGATATTGTAAATTCATAAGAATGCGAATAATGGAAAAGTCCTGGGAAATGACAAAAACTTATGAAGCGTCGCGAGTTGGTACAGAGGATGTTACAAGCCACTGCGCAGAAAGCGTTGTACCTACTGATCTGCCTACGTCGGTGTTGCCCCTGGCTGTCGTTTGTCACGGCATTTACACACATTACGGCCAGTCACCGTCTGCCTTGATAGCATAGAGTAATAATTCTTATATGTTATGTATGGCAGCTATGTTCTGACCACATTTTCAGTAGCCCAATCTTGTAATCAGCCAACCTTCAACATCATGGCCTAGTCTCTCAGTCCTAGTCACTCAGTAATATCTTGTCCATTTCATTTAAAATAGCCTTGACGTAATAAATAATAATATTTTTAATAAATAAATAAATAAACAACGTAAACAAGTAGGTACCGTGAATGGGTTCTAGAAGGCGTACATCACAGTACATTTCTCCAAAAGGCATTTCAGTATTGCATTCGTATCCCCCCGCAAGTATAGAAAAAACCGGGATAAACAGGCCCGTAAAACTCCTAGAATTACTCAAGTCTTGGATTTCAACCGGTTAAAATTTTATAACGTGATACTGGCTGATTTAATTATTGATGAGACTTTGTAGGGCATTGACGTATAATATACGACCATGTATATACCTACGCAGCGCCTTTAAAGTAGATATTTTAGATACAAGTGAAGGGCGGCTAACTTTTATGAAGGATATAGGTACTACTACTACTAGCATGTCACCGGGATACAAAGAATAAAGTGGGAGCGCTGTCAATAACGATGTCAGAGACGAAAAGCTCACGGAAAATTGATCGGACATTCGGTCGACTCATTATACGAAACTCTCACCTGGATGAAAATACTGTTTGGCGCTCTATGTATTTAACGGGATACACAAACGGATTTGGTCAGTCCTAATAGGTACTATAGGTGCCTATATTTTATTCAGTAATGATTCGGGTTTTCAGACACATTCGGAAAACGTTATATTGATGTGAATCCACACGGCGCGAAAGCTGGTGAGTGGTACTGCGCTATATATTTACTAGTTGGCTGGCGCAAAATAAGAGGCATTAAAACATGAGTGTTTCATACCTAATTATAGTAATTATGTACAGTCACATATATGTATACACTGTCTTGCTCACAAACGGTCGCCGCATGCAAACAGCGTGGCGTCTGCCATAGTTTATCAAGATAATAATACATACAGATGCTGAGTGGTAACGGCAGTAAGAAAACATTTGTCACTACCCCAACTCTTCCCGTGGGTGTCGTAATAATCACGTCCGTTGACGGGCAGTAGCGTCATCATAATCGACACATTACTGCGCTTGACCCAACCCGCTTGCCCAGCGTGGCGATTTTGGGTATTACCTCTTAATGAGTCACCTACGTTCAACTGTGGACTGAAATAATTATGCTGATCTTAAAGTTATATAATGAGAAAATAAAACTACACTTTTTATTCAAATGGTGTGGTACTTAGTACGTTTGGCCTAATCATATTTAATTTTACAATATACACCGTGGTTTCTAATAACCCGAAAGATTTTAACCACGCATTTTTGATGTAAAAAATATTATAATAACACGACTTTTGACATTTATGGCAAAAAAATTTTTTTTTTTTTTTCAATTGTTTTTCAATGTATTTTAACATAAAAAGTAAAAGTTATTCATAAAACTAGCACTTACAATGAGTGTTAAGTTTTTTTTTACAAAAACCTCCTTTTTAAAAGGTTTTACTTCTCACTTTTTGACATCTATTAATGAGGTTAGTGAGACTATTATAATAATGGCACCAACGTCGTCAAAAAGACCTTTTGTACCGAGTTATAATTAGAAAATATGTTTTTTTTTAATTGGTAATAACTCTGAAACTAGGCGATATCCAGAGAATAGTCCAAGAGCCAGTGAACCCTGAGAGTAACGGTCTTCCTGTAAGGTTAGAAATTTGTATACTAACGGTTTATGGAATTCTAAGAGCAATAGCCATGACCTGGCAGGCGTCAGCCCTGCACGTCAGCAGGCCCTTTATTTTATGAACTGTTAAGTAAATTGGATTTCAAAACTTGTTTCTGTAAGTTTGAAAAATTTATAGGATAAAGTTAATTTATTGTACATCTTTAAAAAAAATTGACAGGCGATTACAATAAGCAGAAGTATATGACAGGTCAATTAGAAAATGCACAGTTGATGAGGTAAAATAAACTTCATCCTGTATACTCGAAATTTTTATATGTCATCAAATAAACGTCTCGGAGTAAGTATGTACAATGCCAGGCGGTTTTGAACAGCATAAGACCTTGCCAGGCGAGGAGACGGTTAAGTAAATTGGGTTTCAAAACTTGTTTCTGTAAGTTTGAAAATTTAATAGGATAAAGTTTATTTATTGTACATCTTAAAAATAAATTAACAGGCGATTACAATAAGCAGAAGTATATGACAGATCGAATAGAAAACGCACAGTTGATGAGGTAAAATAAACTTCATCCTGTATACTCGAAATTTTTATATGTCTTCAAATAAACGTCTAAGAGTAAGTATGTACAATGCCAGGCGGTTTTGAACAGCATAAGACCTTACCAGGCGAGGGGACAGTTAAGTGAATTGGGTTTCTCAACTTGTTTCTGTAAGTTTGAACATTAAAGTTTATTTATTGTATTTCCATAGTTTATTACCAATTGTATAATTAGGTATTAAAATTAAAATAACACAAATATAAATCATTGTAATTAAGAAGTTAACTCTTTAGTGCTTAAATTTTTGTAAAACCGGCAATCTCTAAATGTGCCATCCTGCGAGACAGGCATTGCCTAGTGCAGGTGTCACCGATAATCGGTTCATTCATTTGGATATTCGTCTCTTCAACAGTGTTTCATTACTATAATTTTGTTCAATCTTGTTTATATTAAGTCTCACTGTGTTTCAATAAACTATTTATTATTATCACATCTTTAAAAAAAATACAGGCGAATAATCGCTAGTTAGTCGCTAGTAGTAGTAGTAGAGTAGTTGCTAAGGGCGTGCGATTGAGAGGTGCAACTGTCCCCTCGCCTGGCAAGGTCTTATGCTGTTCAAAACCGCCTGGCATTGTACATACTTACTCTGAGACGTTTATTTGAAGACATGTAAAAATTTCGAGTATACAGGATGAAGTTTATTTACCTCATCAACTGTGCATTTTCTAATTGATCTGTCATATACCTCTGCTTATTGTAATCGCCTGTCTTTTTTTTTTAAGATGTACAATAAATTAACTTTATCCTATAAATTTTTCAAACTTACAGAAACAAGTTTTGAAATCCAATTTACTTAACAGTTCAAAAAATAAAGGGCCTGCTGACGTGCAGGGCTGACGCCTGCCAGGTCATGGCTATTGCTCTTAGAATTCCATAAACCGTTAGTATACAAATTTCTAACCTTACAGGAAGACCGTTACTATCAGGGTTCACTGGCTCTCCAGCTAGAAGTTTATACGGCATCATAGTTTCTAAATGTGGTCAGGAACACACTTAAAATCTTTCGGGTTATTAGAGACTACGGTGTATAGTAATATTTTTGAAATTAAACCGTAAAACGGTGGTTTTTACCAAGTTTGCAAACAAGAATCCGATTTATCCGTGTGTTATTATTTTGTTACTAGATTATTTTATATTATTATTAGGTACAGAGTGTTCCCTAAACTAAAATTGCTCATTGCTCTATTTGCCGACCTTGTTTGTAAGTACCTATATCTTCCATTACGTATAATTTCACTTAAATATGTCCTTATGAGGAATATACGAATAATATTTCGGGCTACATAGCATCCTCGTGTCGTCTTAATGGATTGGATTAATTACTTAAGCTTTTAACAATTTTAAACAACAAACTAACGTAGGATGGCTAAAGATTTGAAATTAGTATGTTAATGCGATTTGTTGTTGGTAAGTCTTTTTTTCTATTTAATTTGGAAATTCAGAATTTTACAAAAAGCGAGTTTGAATAGTCTAGTAAACTACTTGTAATGTCACTAAAAAGTGTTAAAAGTACAGCTGCTTATATTTAATGTACTTATAGTCAAATAAACGTCCAAAAATTTGCGGCTCTTATACATAAGGACTGTTCATTTTACTAAGCGGACTGAAAAACCTCACGTAAATATTTTTTTCTTTTATAAAATATGATAATAATAATTATTATATATAATAAATATTATATATTATATATAATAATATTATATATAATAATTAATTATTATATATAATAATTTTTATTTGTGAAATATTATTTAACTAAAAATAGACAAATAATAAGTAATGTCTCAATTAGTATATTAATTATCGGCAACTACATTTTTAGACAACTGTTTGGCCACGAAACTTATGTTCTGCAAACTACTTTTTGACATTTTACGACTAGTTGCGAACTGTACACGTTTGAATTTTTTCAATGATTTAGTTTTTCGTCTATCGTTTCTTAAGTGTACCTTCACAATAGGCCATAACCGCTATATAGGATGAAGATGAAGACAATTTTATGGATGTCGTCTTTTTAAACAAATTCTATGATTATTTAATTAAATAGCTCTACTGTCTAACCCTTATGATGTGCCCTTGCCAAATTAGACCAAAATAACCGGTGAGAGATACTATGTCTTTGATTGACATAAAAAAACTGATTTTGGATGCAATATTTTCTATAAATATCCCAGCTAACTTGACCCTGTTGCGAAATAGGAAGCAGTTAAAAGACCATATAATCAAATTGCCTGCCAAGCAAGGGCGTTCTTACCGAAATTGTTTTTTTGTACGATTTTCTACTCAGACACATACTCTTCTACGACAGGATGACAGTATTAGGACTGCGGTAATATCATTACTATCATATTTTAGGTACCTTTTGTGGGCCACCAAAATGCAAAAATTCCATACTTTTTTAGTGAAACGACGTAAAGTTCAATAGCCAATTTTAAGGTATGCAACTAAGATTTCTGTGTTTAGACTTCGGTGAATCTTCAAGCATATGACACTCTCTAAATTGTTTAATGATTTAGTATAACGTCGACTTAAAATGTCCTAGATATTTGCAATCTTTCACAGTGAATATTTTTCTGTACACCATTGTGCAGAATCAATTTACGATTATCAAATTGAATATGTCTTATCAGATATAGTAATGGATACTTGAAAAGCAAACATATATCAATTGAAAAAGATGGCTTTGCTAATTTCATGGCTGTAAACTGTTCATCGATCGATTTTAAAACCGATGTATAATAGACGTTTAAGTGTGTCCTCTTAGTAAAATGAACAGTCCTTAACCTACTTATGTTTGCCAGACTATGTAGGCAACGTATATTATTTATATACATACATAACTATATTATTATTACCTATTACACGTTCATTTCTGTCACTTTTACATTATTTCGTATGTTTGTCCTATGAAGCAGGCTTTGGAGTCCTTTTCTTGATACAATATTTAGAGAAGAATAACCAGACTGTTGTGCTTACCAATTCTAATATTTATGCGGGATTTGACAAATTGAATTAATTTCTATGTATATCGCTGTTAGGTTACTACATATTTCGAAGTCAAAAATCCTAAAATATTAAAACATATATTATCAACTTTGGAAAGCGCTACGACTGACAAACTGACAAGTGAATTTGAGCTGAATTTTGAGGCATTTAGATTTTCGTTGTTAAATACACTCTAAATGTTGAATAAATACTCTCAATGAATTCGTTTATACATAATATACATACATCTACATTTGTAAGTCACCCGCCATTATGTATTGCTTTATCAATAAGTCTTTCTGTAATAATCTCTAAAATTACCTTCCATTTAGCTATAAGTAAAGTGGGAGGGTTAAAACATGACGTTAATGCACAGTGAGAGTAAAATGTGAATATTTAAATTCTTATTTTTTTCATATTACATGATAATTATTTAACGCGATTAAGTTCAGTTGAAATATAATTAATTGTACATTCATAAAGCTTGCAAAGTTACGACTGTGTCTCTATTTTACTTTTTCAAAAATAATGCTTAAATAAACACTACATTTTGCTACTGCAACCTTGTACATAAATTTAAATACTGGTAACATACTCGTACTCAACAGAGAATAATTGCTTGAAAATTATATTCTTGGGTTGTTATAGATCAAATTCGACATTCCCTTGAAATAAATAATTTAGTAGGTACCTACTCATTTTCAATGCTCGCTCCGCATTTGAGCTGGGCACACCCACCTAATCCTAAAATCCTCACTTAGCTACGTCCGATGATATCTCTTGCCGGACCTAATGAAAATTGGCAGGGCACTGGATCGAACAAACTCAGCTATAAGCTCACTGACTTCGCACAAAATTAAACTGCACTGGGTATAATCATTTAGAGTGAATTTAGCATTTTCGAATCTCGTAAGCGTACTGAAACAAAATTATACTATTTAGCTGATAAACGTGATTCCGCATTTTCAGCATCTCATTTTGCATTGTTCGTATTTGCATTGAAAGCAACGCGTTGTTGCCAACATAAACAGCAGGCATTTATGCAGTATTTAATTAAAAGTAAGTGAAAAAATACCGCTCATATTTTTATTACCATATTAAGAAAGCTACAAGAGGAAGTTTTAGACAGATTTCGTGATAGGGTATCCACGGAGTAATTTTATGAAACAAACTTTGCTCTCAAGTTAATATTTTAATGCGATCCTCATCTCGCGGAGGATCGGAGTTTACAGACGTGTCTCGGAGCGAAATAGTTTCGCCACTAACTTGTCATTAGTCCATTACCGTGATTAGTCGAGACGTAAGTAGGAAGCGTTGGTTTTAGCGACGAGCGGTATCCGCGATTGGTTTAAAACAGAAATTTACTCAATTTCAAGGTTAACCATTAAAACTTATCATGTGGACTGCGGAGGAAGTTTTAAAGTCTGTTGACAGAAAGCAGGGCTACACTTTTACCTGCTACTTTTCCCGTGACTATCAGTACTGAATGTGGTCAAAGTAAGTCTGAACAAGGTGTAGACAGCTGGAGGACAGACCTTGCGGACGAGGTCCACTTTTGTCTGATTGCTGATGTTCCTATTTTTTCATATTTTACTGAGTTGCAATGGAATATCCAAAACGGTGATATCTTAAGCTTAATCTGCGATACCGATGTGAATTGTTTTCAAAACCTTTTATAAGCTTTAACCCTTAATTAGCCAACAAAAAATCGAAGACGTTATCTATACAGTTGAAGAACAGGACTATGAAAATAATGTATTCATTAGGTATTTCCTGATAGACTCTAGAATGGTTAATCGGGTTGTTGTGGATAATATGTATAGCCAGAGGGATAGCTTGTATTGTTTTTGAAGGCACATGGTATATAAATGGCATATGTGCCCCCGCTCCCGTCGCCGCTTGAGTTCCACGCAGGGCCCCAGAGGGCGCGGTGACGGCGCTCGCCTGTCGCCCCGTCGGCGCTGCCTCGCGACTAACAGAGCTCATTAATGTTTCACGGCTGTAAGCGGCGGCGTCGTTTATTCGTAATTGGAAACTGAAAAAACAATCGCAACGCCGAGAAAAGGTTTTACTGCTAATTTACTTGCTATTCTAACTTCGGAGCACGATTAATGCTGAATGAGAGCCGTGAATTCGTAGTGTATAGCCAATAGATTGCTTCCTTTATAGACTTCGATTTATTGATGGCCCAGGTATTCGAATCGGCGATTAGTTTTTTCCGAGAAATTTCGTCGTCCAATATTGTGCATAGACCTTAAAGGCGAGGTTGAAATGAAATCCGTTGGCGCAGAAGCGATGTTTACGGTTTATCGAAACTGCACAATTTCGGGACGGTATTTAATTAAGTTTGCAAATGGGAGGCAGCCCGCTAAATGAACGTAACGAACACATTGTCTTGTGTACGAGCATAACATTTGGCGTGCTGCCTACTGGAATAATTCAACAGCGAGCGATATTGTTTAAATGTCAGAAGCTTCTCAGTAGACTGAGCTCACAAAGTCAACCAGATGGAAATATTATCAATCACCTCAAATAAAGCAAGCAGGAATATACATTTTATTTGGCCCTTCAATTTATTGGAAAAGTTAATATTCGCCACGAAAAGTATTTTTTTAAAGTGGAGTAAATTGTACAACCTAATTTTAAAGTCATAATAAAATTAACAGATGCTGCGAACAATCTGTTCCCATCGCTTTCCCTCGGAAATTACTTCATTTATGTTTTATATCATTGTTACAATTGATCTCCGTAACAATAACATTTAGGTTTTACCTGACAGCAAAATAAATTCAGAAGTTTTCGTGAATAAATACGGGATGAATCTTTACTATTAGTTACTTTTCCTGAGCATTCCTCACAAAGTCACACCCATTTATCTAATCATATTTTCATGGTGCTACTTCCACCATCTCATAGTCAACTTCATCAACTTCGCCCGTGTGGTGACGGCAGTAAGAATTTATTTGTTACCACCCCATCTCCTCCTGCGGGTGTCGTAAGAGTCGACTAAAGGATTGAATTGTCACTGACTATTATTTGATAAAAGATTGATGATGGGCAGCAGCGTCATTATAGTAGACACATTACTGCGATCGCCAATCCGCTTGCCCAGCGTGGCGATTACGGGCATTTACCTCCTAATGCGTAAAGCATAGTTAATAGGAGAGGCCTACGTCCAGCAGTGGACTATCATAGGCTGATGAAGTGAAGTGAAAGAAGATAGTGAACTTCATGGTTATTTAAGACCACTAGGCCCGAATTACTCCTTCATGTATTGTGTTAAATGATCGTACCTGGTCTAACTTGAGCAGCTCTTCTGGTGTGTCGGGTAACTGTCCCAGCATTAGGGGCGGGTTGATGTTGACCTCCTTGCCCAGCGACCTCACCACCTCCTCCCGGTTGTAGCGGTCCGCGAACACGCACGACGCCGGGATCAACCCGTGGACCGTGTAGCTTATCGCTCGGACTAGGATTCTGTAGGCAATGGTTTCACAATTAAAATAGCTACAGGACGCAGTCGACCTCTTGATACTTGTTCTCTGCGACCATATATAACATGGACGTCTAACGCCAGCTCAAAAATGCCCCCAAAATCAATTGTTCAATTGTGCCAAGATGGGCAGGACATAGCGCTTTTCTTAACACCGCGCATTTTTCAGCGCAACATCTTTGACAAATGGTTATAGAATATAGCCAATCAAAAGTTTGATGGACCAATGACAACTATTTTTAAATGGCGGTTTAAGTTTTTATAGGTTGACATTGACATTCATTGCCGTGATGCATTAAAGAACGGGTGACATTTGTCAACTAAAATTCAGGACCGTTTTTGAAAGGCAATTTACTATGGCGTGCGGCTTCCATGTTTTATTTGTTCGTAGCTTGTTCTATACAGGGGGGCTGCCACGATCTAATAATGCGACTCAGTTTAGACCTAAACTGAATCGCGATATGTCAGTTCCATAGAATAACTGTTAAAAATTGACGACCCGTAGGTACCCAATGGTCGGATGACATAAGGGAGACACAAGAGGGAAACAAACAACCGCGCTGTGTGGAAGCAAGTTGGAGAGGCGTATGCCCAACGGTGAGCGAACACATGCTGACGAAGAAGAAGAAGAAGAAGGTACCCAATCTGAATCGCGATTACGTAAAAGAGGCCATGGCTACCATGACCTCTTAACTGGGATTCAGTTTAGGTTCGAGTTGTTTGCTTTATTTGCAGACAACCAAGAAATCTAGTTTCAATTTCCCTGCGTATGAAGGACTGTACCAACAATATAATGTAACTAGATATCTACCGCTAGATCAATAACTAGGTACTACCTACAGCTGGTTCATTGATCGAACTCCTATCATCTAAGTTCAATTAAAATTAATTTCACTGACTTACTTATCTCGGCACCGTCTGAGCAACCAAAGTAGATCGTAAAAAACAAAGGTTTTTAATTAAATTCTCTTGTTGTCTCAGTTTTCCTACGACACAGAGGATAATGAAAATACCAGAATTCACGGTTTCCGCTTTCCTGGCATCTACGGCGAAATCCCTTTGTGAAAAGGAGACATTTTTGCGGCTTGTCCTGATTCTATAGAACGCAATGAATTGTATAAGTTTCTGCCTAATTAGAATATTGTATATTAATTTGCACGACGTTTGTGATTACAGTGAAAATTATAAAGTATATAAGTCAATATAAGTCAAAAATATTTAAATCGAATTGTACTTACTTGTATAGTGCAAGAATATAACTTCAGGATATGCATGTAATTGTATGCTTTGTAGAAGCCCATATTATATGCTATACGTAGCAAATCCGTACGACGAGTGTTTTGTTAATACACACGGAAAGAAAAGATAAAACTAAAATAAAACCTCCAAACGTTTTTGTATTTTTTGGAAAAAGCCATATCTATCTTTACGTTGTTTACAAATTTTGAAAATCAAATAGGTACAAACTCCCGGAGGATGTAGTTTCAGCTCTCAGCATCAACCAATTCAAAAACAGATTGGATAAGCACATGTCCAAAAATACATCTTGAAATGTGACCAAGAGGCATTGGATACAGGCACCATCAGTTGTCTCAACTGTCTGCCTGAATTACAAGAAATAATAATAATAATAAAATAATAAATATTTAAAAAAAATTGCGTTGATTAGGAGGCAGAATTGGGCAAAAAGTAATCCGATTACTCCTCCCGAATACTTTTGTATGTGTACTTTGTAGCACACATAATAAATGTACCTAATGTACAGAACAAATTAATTACCTAAATAATACTAATCAATTAAACGATTTCCCAAAATTTAACCCTTAAGGGAGTGAAATGGCCGTGTGGTGACGGCAGTAAGAATACATTTGTCACCACCCCAACTCCTCTTGCGGGTGTCGTAAGAGTCGACTAAGGGATTAAAGTGTCACTGACCATTATTTGATAAAAGATTGATTATGGGCAGCAGCGTCATCATAGTGAACACATGACTGCGATCGCCAATCCGCTTGCCCAGCGTGGCGTTTACCTCCTACTGCGTCTATACGCATTGTTAATAGGAGAGGCCTACGTCCAGCAGTGGACTATCATAGGCTGATGATGATGATGAATTAAATATCAAGGTGTTTTCGAGCAAGCCCATAGAAACAAAAATGATTTTTTTTTCAAAATATAAGACGTCACTAATAAGTATGTTCTAGCCTTGAATACACACCTAATGCATAACACAAACTCGAATCGCGAACTTAGGTACCTACTCAATCGTTGGATTCGTTGAAAAGGGGAAAGCCTTGACATAATAGCACCCTATTACCATTCAAATAGCGCACGCACACCGACGTGCTATCTAATAATTTATCCATTTCACATCATGAGTGGGAAATCGTTCAAATGGGAAGTAGCGACTTATTTACAAAGCAGACTGCGGGTCTAGCGCGACCCACTATTAACGTGTTGCCTCTCTCTTGCACTTGTGAATTCGATCTTAAGTGTGACCAGGAGGCAACACGTCGATGGTAGTTTGTGGTAGGCCATCTGATATATCGGAGCGGCTACTGTGCTCACAAATATCTGAACATGCACTCTAAAAGCTTGGCCACGACATTGGTCTAAAGGCCCGGGCACGACATTGGTCTAAAGCGTCGGGCTTAGCGGAAAATCATACGTGCTAGAGGGAGTTCCCATATCCGCATCCCGCTCCAACTACTCATGGATTCGCTCGCCACCGGTCGTCTAAAGGTGCGTTTAAACCAAAAGAGCATTCGCTGTTCTAGCGCCAATTCTACGAAATCAACCAATCACGTTTTGTATACCGATCGAATTTCATAGAGTGGAAGGTTAGAACAGCGAATGCTCTTTTAGTTTAACCGCACCTTTAGACCAATGTCGTGGCCGGGCCTTAAGGCGACCAGCGGCGAGCGAATCCATAAGTTGGAGCGGGATACCGATATGGAAACTCCCTCTCGCACGTATGGCTTTAAGGCCCGGTTACGACATTGGTCTAAGGCGACCAGCGGCGAGCGAATCCATGAGTTGGAACGGGATGCCGATATGGGTACTCCCCCTCTCGCACGTATGGTTTTCCGCTAAGCCGCCGGAGGTCGCCTTAGACCAATGTTGTGGCCGCGGCATTAACGCTATGCATACAGACTTGCTCAGATAATTGTGAGCACCCTGCCCGCTCAGACATATATTATCTGATGGCGATGCATTACGCCTTTTAATCTGTATTAGCTTTGAAAATTTCCGGAATAAATCCCGTTTCTTTCCAATCAGCCCGTTTTTTCCGGATTTTATTGAAAAAAACAATGAAAGTTTCCACTATCATTTTCAACTTTAAACCAATGTGAATTAGATCTAATTTTCACTTATACCAGGAGAATGCGATGTCATCGTGGGAAAGTCAATTGAAATAGATGGCAAGGAGTGACAGTGACAGTGACGATGATTATTTCTGTAAAACCCGAAAAAAACGAAGTTTTCATGCATTCCCGAAAAATTATTTGATTTTTTCGACATTTTCAATGCTAATCCGTGTTATTGAATAACGTTGGCTAAGCGATGCTCGTTTAATTTTTTTACAATAACGTAGTACTGTTGTTGTTTTTAGAGTTCTGTACCCAAGGGGTGAAACGGGACCCTATCACTAAGGTTCCGCTGTATGCCTGTCTGTCCGTTACAAGGCTGTAGCTCGCGGACCGTGATAGTGATAGAGAGATAGTTGAGATTTTTACACAAGCTGTATTTCTTTAATACTTACTATACTTAGTACAAATAAAAAAGTAGAATATCAAATTGGTACGGAATCTACCGTGTGCGAGTCCGACTCTACTTAGCTGGTTTATTTTCTGTATGATGGATGCAATTTAGGCCCTATCGGAAACGTAGCATAAACATAGATTTTTCATTCCAAAATAGTACATTAGAATCTGTTGACTCGTTCCCACTATTAGGCATACATATTGATTCAACAATAAACTGGAAGGAGCACATAAATTCAGTGTGTGTAAACTTTTACCTATTGTCCTTATACCGTTTTACCTATGTCTTATATGAACTAAAGAAATGCACCGATGTTAAGACAGCCATGTGTGCTTACCATGCATATGCACATGCATGGCTACTATACGGCATAGTACTGTGGGGAAACAGTTCTGATGTAAATAAGCTGTTAGTGCTGCAAAAACGGTGCATAAGAATTATTGCTAATTTAGATAATAGGACAAGTTGCAAGGAATACTTCATTTACCACAAAATCTTGACTATTCCATCAATATATATTAGAGGTAAGCACATTTGTTATAAATAATATTTCCCTTTTCCCGCAGTACTCCCGTCCATCAAACTTACGTCCCAATACTAGATAAGCCCGGCCTAACTCGAACATGAAAATGATAGGTACACTCTGGTCCATTTGCCATGTCAGTTAGCATTTATAATAAAATCCCGAAACACATACAAGCAGAAACGAATATTCAAAAATTTAAATCACCATTAAAAGAACATTTTGATCAGCAAACCATACTATACCATCCAAGAATTTCTAAGCTAGAAATATATTGTCCATTTTAATTAGTGGGTTGATAAAACTATTGTCTATCAACATTAATGATTGTTATTTAGATTTACATAGATTAGTTGATAGTTTCTCTTGTCATACTTAGTTAATAATTAGTTGCTATACCCTATCAGGGTTCATGATACTGTACTTAGTTTTTAGCTATGTAAAGTGCATTCATCCTTACTTGTCTTATCATGTAAACAAACACTTTTTGAAAACATTATCACACTTTTCTCTGCAATTATACAATAATCATCACGTCAAATGTTGTTGCATACTTTTAAAACTCGCAAAGTATTATAATCACTCAAAAAAGCACTGAAAAATATCATTTCTTTAAAGATTTTCGTCAATAAACGCTGTTACGGTTGGATAGCCTTCAAAACATCTGACATTGCGATGTCTAGATTGTCTATGTACCGTAATGTTGGCATGACAATATATCGATATTAATACTTAAAGTACAACTAGGGAAAAATGAAATTAAAATAAATTACAGTAATTTACCAAATATGTTGTAGTTGATTTCAATATGCTTTTGATATAATATTGTACTAATTCATTCTCTTCCTGACAGACGATGCAACATTGATATTCTTCTATTTACGTAAGTAGTGAAATTATCGCTGACATTTCATTATATCGACATTTCAAATCACTAGTGCTTGTTTTTGATCATCATCGACGTTTTGTTTGTTTACATGATAAGACAAGTAAGGATGAATACACTTTATAAGCACCAAATATACCTACACATGAAACGCAATAAAACATTTGAATTTGAATTTGAACTACAAATGTTTGTTATTGTGGTAGAAAAAGTATAGTACCTATTCAACGTATTATAATTGGATGTTCAAGTCTCGAATCTATATATACAACACTCGACCTACTTAAGTCTAGTTTTGTAATCGCAACCGTACTAGAAGTTTAAGATTTTTTATTACGAAGAAATTTTCAATGTAATTTTAACTTGTCTTGCAACAATGCTAACAACTTCTACAAGAAGTGAATATCAGTGTACACACTTATTTGAATATATAAAATCCTGTAGATTTTCAAGATGCAATCGTATACGATAAAAGCGATAAGTCACATGACCATGATAATGTATAGAAATGGTCACTCTAATTTTTTTTGTATTGTATTGTATCCTGGCCATTTTTTTCCGCAACTCTACATCAAACGTGCCTATTTTGCGTGGTCCCAACGCTGGCCCAGTACTTGTTGGTGACTTCACATACACCCTTGAATTTCTTCGCAGGTGTATGCAGGTTTCCTCACGATGTTTTCCTTCACCGTAAAGCACTTGTGAATATCAAATGATATTTCATACATAAGTTGTACATTACGTTGTACATTAAGGAACCGCCAGGTCTATTTATGCCTATTTATCTTGTACTTGTGTACTTCTTGTAACTGTAATGATGTGACTGTTCTGGTTCTCAATAAAATATAAAAATATAAAATAAGTTTTTTGAAAAACTCATTGGTACGAGTCGAGGATCGAATTCACGACCGCTGCGTAACAGCCGTGCGTTTTACCGCTAGGCCACAAGCGGTCACTGTCACTCTCATACATTTATTACTTATCGCTTATCGTATACGATTGCAGAATGATATCTTGGCTAGGCCTGCTCATATACTACATATTTAAATTTATACTTAAATACCTTCAGGTGTTTCTTAATAGCTGCCTGAATGAACATTTTCGGTCACAATTGAGAAAAAAAAAACTATGAACTAAATAAGTGCTCAAATATAATAAGATTCTATAGATAGAAATTGTACAGGTAGTGTAGTGTACAGGTGAGACAAGAGGATTCAATGCACATATTTCTGCCTATAAATCGTTTTATCGCTTCCATAACTCCTTGTTATGAGTTCGCGAGACGTCGTTCGTTGCAAAAGCATTCTTATTCTGTATGATAATAAGCAAAACGACTAGCCAAACTTCCTGATGCCTTCGGTATAAAGTTCCTGCTTTTAGATTGGAGAATGGAATCTTTTAGAAATACGACACGAGTAGTATATACGTTTCAACATTTAGCTACAGTGCGATATGCAGTTGTCTCAATATAGAACCATGAATAACATGTTCAATCCGCTTGAAGGAAATGTTTTATTCATAGTTTGTAATTTAATGCAAAATACGTCGGTAAGCTATTTTTATAAAAACATACCTTTATAATCCCACAATGTCGTAACAGATGTGCTTACCATAGAAAAAATCAACTACGAAAGACTCTGGTTGTCACGGGATTCGAACCCGCTTCCTCTGGATTGCCGGTCCAACGTGCTTCCAATTACACCAGACGACCTTCCGTCAATCACAGCGAATTTTTCCAATGGTATTGTGAATCTAATCACTAGCGACATCTGTACGTAATGTTTCGAAGGTACTACAACCTTAAGCCACACTCCTAAGACGTATGCATCACATAATCGTCTGCAAGCTCGGCAACTCTACGCTGCGTTGAATTTGCTAGAGAGGGCGCTGTAATCAATACAAGATTAGAAAACATCAATTTATTTTTATAATTAAACAAATTGATATTGAAGTTACTTTTTTACCTACCTACCTACCACCTTTATAATGTGATAAGTATCCTGCAACCTACGACATTAGTATTTTTACTATAAAATACGGCTACCTACGCAACATGTCGGCAGTACACAACGCATTTATGTCGGCTACCTACGCAGAATAATTTCGTCGGTTGTATGTACTTAATATGAATTAATGTAACCGCCAAAATGAGGAAATTTAGCATACAGTTCGATTGCAAATTTCCTGCTCTATGAAATAGTGCTTATAAAATGTTGATATTGAAAAAACAATTTCGAGTACGTTAACAAAAATTTTGCAATTTTATAAATAAAGTACCTATCAACTTTTTAAAATGGTACCTATGTAAAGGATTCAAAAAAATACCGGCAATATCTTAACTTAAGTACCAAATAACTCATGCCCTACCCTACTGATTTTATTGTCTGTTTGAGTGGTTACCCATGTGTTTTCGGTTTATTATTTTATTTGTATAAATTATTTCTAATATTTTATGAACTCAATTTCTGTTAATCTTATTTAATAGCTAAATTTATTATTATTAATGCTCAGAAGAAAAACCAGTTTTGTCTACTTTTTCTCAATAAGTGAAATGTAAGATTTCTTTTGTGAAATAAATATTTTTTAACCCGAAATAATATGTCCTTCCTAGTGTAGGTAATCATTTTATTTTTATAAATTTCGATACTTTAAGCGCCATCTGCATTGTACTAGTATGGCAATTTGTGAGTTACAGGTGTAGTGAGAAATTACTTGCCTTCGGAAACGTTCGTAAACACATGCTGTTTCAGGCAGTGTCACCGAGTCTGACTGAAGTAGCATGACAGCTATTACTGTCAGTCTCAGTGAGATAGACTGAAACAGCATGACGTTGACGAACGTTTCCGAAGGCAAGTCATTTCTCACTACATCTGTACGTTAAATTACGAAATCCATATTTGATGATTTTCACGAAATTCTTAACGTATCTCCGTCTCAATATATTTTTGTAATGTTTACTTTAAGCTCCAACTACTTCCTAAACTATAACTATGGCCGCAGTGTGTAACTAGTAAAAAATATCAGTGCAAAAAATAAGTAATTAAAAAAATACAACCTATTTTATACATGTTCAATTAGTTTTTGGACTCCTGAAAAATCATTACCTATTTCGCGGTTACATCAATTCATATTACAACTGATAATAATATCGTATTACATAATATATAGTATTGCCGCTATATATCTATGGTAACGATATATTCCATTTTCGGTTGGATATTATATTGAAAATAATGTTAAAGTAGGAAACTCAACATTTACTCATTCTCGTTCCTTAGTCAAGCGTCTAACAAATGTTATAAGTAAGAGTAATTTAGAAACACATTAAACGCACGAAACAAATAAAATTTGCCAAGACATTCCCGATAAAATCACGTTCCGAAACTTGATCGTAATAGGTAGATACGCAGATACGCCTCAACTGAGACACTAACTTTAAACTTTCCGAGATATATGGAGTCGTATAGCCCAAGGGTATTGTTCCTGAGAGCTTTGTCTATAGGTGCCGAGAGACACACGGAGTCTGGGGTAAAAAGGGTCAAAGAATTACTATTGCACAAATATTTATTGGTAAAATAAAAAGAGGGTCTTCCACTTCTGTTTGAAAATAAAAACAAGGTAAGTAGTTAAATAAAATACACGTTACCTTTGTATGTAGGTATGTAGCACTACAGCTTGTAGATATATCAAAACGGGAGGGGTAATTCATTACTTAGGTACATGAAAATATAATTTTGACTTAGGTCGTAAAATCGGCAGCAAATTCATGAAGTGAACGGTAACGTAATTCAAAAATACTAATTATCCATACAGTATATCTAAAGTTTTTAAAAGTATATTCATGACGAGAAAACATTGTTATTTTACGTAATTAAGGAAGGGTTAAAGTTAAAAATCTCCCTCTAAAAGTATGGCAAACATCAATAAAGAATAAGTAGTATTTTCGTAGGCGTGTTGTTGTGGTTTATATTTGCACAAAGTACATAGTCAATAAATGTCTCCCTTTCAACAGTTAGATAGTATTACATTTACATAATATTGTTACTATGCTTGTGTTGTGAAAAATGCTTGTTTTTTTATCTACGTACTTATTTAAATATGACAATTCCAGTTTCCACAGAGCACATTTGCGAAAGAAATTTTGGTATGAATCTATCTGTTTTTATTTTTCCGCCATCGCATTCATACACGAACGGAAATGCAAAAGTCACAATTATTCACTAAAATTGTCGTTTCTTGCTAGTGAGTGTAAGGAGTCAAAGAAGATGCACTGCCCTGACGTCAGAGGATCAAAAGAATCTTCTCTAATCCCATCAGCAGGGAGGCAAAACCTATTTTTAAGGGTCGGCAACGCGCATAAGATATTTCTGGCACCCTAGTGAAAAGGGGTATAAGTCGAATTTTGGCCAAATTGAGTAAAGTATACCAAAAAATAAAAAAATAAAAATGGCATCGGTTGGTGTAAAAGGATCTAAGATATCACGTAAATTGACAGAGTTATGGTCGTGTAATATGGTATAACTAACACAAATGATCATGCAGTGTAAGGTATAAGTTGAAATAAATTCTTACTAACAAAAAAAAGTACATCGTTGTAAAGTTACAAAAGGTATTAGTGTAGCTAAGTTTTACGCGTTTGGATTTTTGTTGTGTGTAACGCTATAGCTACTCATATTTTCTTGATGGTCACTCGGATAATGAGGATCAATGTGTATTTAAATCACTTTACACGAACAATAAAAACATTTTTTGAGATACATTTCGACATAAATCCATATTCACGAATAAAATTGTGTTGTTACGGGTACAAGTCAACTTTAATCACTTAGAATTACAGTTTTTTACATGTGATTCAATCCATTTGCGGGAATTATATCCGTTTGCACTAAATTAAAAAGTATTACTTAACATTTATCACGAGTAAATTGACGGATTTGTACTAATTTGTACCCTTTTACACTAAGTTTCGTTATATATACACAATGTTTAAAATAGTGTTAATTTTTAAAATTTTATTTACTTAGTGGTTAATTGTTTTTCTTAAAGTATGATTGTATTTTTTTTTCATATTCAATCTGTTAAATTCTGCTGCTTATTTGTTAAAACCTATGTTAGTAATATTAGTTTGCGTTGACAGTTTTAAACGACCTAACGCAAATACTTTTTTTTTAAATTGTAGTAACAATTTTACTTAATGATCTAGGTAATATAGAAAGCGCACTATAATAGCTTTGTACGAGTATTTGCTGCTGTTCTATGGCTGTTGCTATATCTATATTACTCCAGAAACATGTGATTAGAACAATTTCAAAACAGCCACCCGAAAACCATGCCTTTTTACGAATGCTAACATAATGAAAACAATATTATCACAATATTTTTTTGAAATTGTCTACTAACGAAATTAATAAAGTTAATGTATAATTAACACAATAATTCAAGTTGATCGTACCTATATTTACCTATACAACTTTTATAAGAATTATAATCGATAGAACATAATAGTGACAGGCTTTTTATACTCGTCGATTAAAGTCTGTTTATTAAGATTCCATACAGAGTACTGCAATGCAACGTAACTATTTTTATCCGAAACAACTGAAATAACTTCTTTACACACTAGTGCGAGGAGTCGTTTATATCTTGCCTGGTTGAAAACTTCGGAAGGCCATCTGTACTGAAAAATGTCGTACGATACACATGCAAAAATGAAATTCGTAAATCGTGTCGATTTAAGTCACTCCCTTCGGTCGTACTTTGCTTATTTATGCTTATTTAGAACTTATCTTTTTCACACTTGTATCTTAATGAACATTACGATAGGCTATAGACAATAGTTTTTTTAATAAAATATCGATTTTCAATAGTATGTTATTATGCCATTCAGGCGTTACGGAACGTACCTACCTAGCTGCGCGCACGACATCCAGGGCATAAAGTTATAATTCGGACAGTAGGACTATTTGTACTATTTAGGTTTTTTGTCGAGTACCGTGTTAGCAAAATAAGGCATGAGAAAAAAAATATTATGACACGATTTTGATAATAATGAATAAATGCTACATTATGGAATTTTTGGTACTATGAAATTTAAAAACATTTCATTTTATGATGCGTTGTGTTTTGGCGGTTGAAAAGAAGTAATATTTTTCTAATTCAAGAAAATAATTTCTAATAATAAATGGAAAAAATAAATATATTTATTGTAACTTATTTCATAGAATTTGGATACAATTGAATAAAGTGATTAATATAAATCTTGTTATTCCCTTTTACACGTTACTAACATTTTGTGCACAATGGTATAAGTCGGTTTTTTTGGGATTATATTGTAAACGTACATGCTATGCCATTAAAATTAATTTCGCAAACAAACTTAGCTAAATTTTTTTCGTAAAAGTACATCTCAAAAAGAGTTATCATAAAATAAGTTAAATGTATACCCGTTTTCACTAATGTCCAATATATGTGAAAAGGGGTACTAATTTGGTTATATTTCTAAACAGCATTTATTTCAGCGGGTACAAGTCAATTTTTTTTTAAACTGTTGATTTTAGCCATAAACCAATGACGGCATGTGAAAGAGCGCATTGTATTTACTCAAAGTACATTTACAGTTATTCTAATTCTTTAGCCATTTCGGCACAGTAATTTTGAATAATTTCGCCAATCGTTTTTTGGCTCTCCTGTAAAGTGGCAAATTTCGATTTATACCCCTTTTCACTAGGGTGCCAGATTTATCAAGTTGTACACTTGTAACTGCTTGCCATCAGGCGGACTTGTTTACCGTGAAAAACAACGTTTCCAATTGGCGGCTTTTCCACACACGTATCATAAATAACTACTTCCCACTAGATTACGTCGCGCTCTAGGCGATGGATGCTCAACCAAGTTTGACAAGTGAGCACATAATTACGCGGAGAGCAAACATTTGCGCGAAGTTGCGAACCGAGCGCAGTGTGCTGACGCCACGCGGTCGGAACACGCTAATTTACCTAGCCTATGTTAAAAATGTTTAAAATTTTACTTCAATCAAAATGTCCGAAGCTGCCAGCAATCATATTATTATGTCTAAAGTAATAACTCTAAAATTAAAAGGCGAACTTTGAGCTTATTGCATTTACCTACAAACATATGAAAAAGTAATAACTATGTGTATCTAAAAAAATCTGTATATCTAATGGTTGAGAAGCTAAAATAAAATTCGATGCATATGCAATTATCGTTTTCCCAGTTCGTAAATATAACGCTATGTCATAAAATCATTGAAAAGGAAAACTACCCAACTGCAGTCCAGTAGGTAGGTTCCTACTAGAATTCGACAACACAAATTTAATTCATAAGGATAACTCTGCCGTGCAATTCCTAAACCACAGTAACTGACAAAAGTCGATTTTGAGATAATAGCAAAAAACAGTTTTAAAGTAATATATTTTCCAAGATTTGATAGTTATTGAGATTTTTTTTGTCCAAAATGAAGCATTAAAATCATACAATATGATAAATTAAAAAATACGTGCTTCTGCATTTTTTAAATTAAATATGGGTCTTTTTCGAAATTCTGTGTTTGTACTGCGCTTTTAAAAACAGGGAAAAATATAACAAATACTAATTAAGACACAGTAAAATGACTACTTACTGCACAAATTTTGCGTGCTTTTTAGAGATAGGCGGCATTTTACAGGTTAAACTGCAGTAAAAGGGACTAGTGTACTGTAATTTAACTAGTATTTTGATTGAATTTTCGTGCTACGAACTTCATTCACAGCAGTAAAATATCGTTTTTTTTAAATAATGTAATTAAAATACAACAAAAATTTGTAACAACATTACATGATTTTATTATTAAGAAATTCAAACACGCTTATCAAGTTTCATGCCAATGTGAGACACAGAAGGATGTATAAATGATTTAAAAGTTACTTGGAAAACGCAGTTTATTTAGGGATTTGTCGTCAATAATACAAAAATTAGACAAAAATTAAGGTTTATTACCACATTTTCTTAAGAAATGAAATAACAATCAACTTAAGGTACCAGTATCAGTTGTAATCATAGCAAATGGCACATTATATTTAGCCTTACATTGATTTCAATGAGTAAGCTCACGACTGATTATGGCGTAGCACTTCTACGATTAATTTTAATAAATATAATTTCTTACATATTCGTGTCAGTTACAAATCAAAAAGTCGTTAGAATACTGTATTTTATAATACAAAACCCTATAAAATAATAAATTGTCATCAATTATGACCTATTACTACAATAGTACTCCGCTCCTGGAGTATATTTATGTATGACACGTTATAGGTTTTGTTATGTTTTTTTGGAGAAAACTAGGAAATAAATTTGGTTCGTTAAAGCACCCTGTTAATAAGATAAATAAATGAAACCTCTTCAGTCATAATTCTAGAACCGCCGGCCGGTTTGTGGAGGCCTTTAATAAGGCCATGACAGACAGTGTTAAACAAACATCTTGACAGGATATTACTGATGGATGATGGGATGATTATTTAGAAAATAAATTATAATGTTCTGTTTTGTTCGGTAAATGTTTTTTTTTAATTTCTAGTGAAAGTTAATTGTTTTGATGTTAAATTAAAGTCCCTTAAATATCCGTGACTAATTTAATAACACCGTATATATATTATGTAGCAATTCATTAAAGAAATGATTAAGAATTTATTTTCATATTTTATGTTTAGCTTTGAATTTAAACTAACATCTGGAATTACCGTATAAGAAATTTAAACCAAAAAGTATGTAGCAATCTTATCGAATCCCAAAACAGGTAAATACAAATTTCTAAATACTCGATTATTGACCGGTATTGGCGGTATTCGTATAATTCATATGTATAATCTACTTCATACGTTACCGCAATAAAGAACAAATGTAACAATATTATGACATTAACGATGATATTTGTTGGCAAGGCATTGCTTAATAAAATTATACCGCCGCCTAGGAACCATAAGTCGCATAGCAAAATTAAATGTGTACAAACTAAAGAGAAGGTTATTTTTTTGTCATTTAAGAACCTAATAATTAGGTAATAATCAGTGATCGGTTTTTTGGATTTCCCCGGCGGGTCTCCTATAGTAACTTGAAATGTAAACTTTAATTATAATGCCATATTTCTGTTTCATAAAATATGCTCTGGTGTGTATAATACAATAGTGTTAAATATTTTTTTATAGTCACACCCGTATTTTTTTTATACGCGAAATCCCGCTAGGGGGAATCCAAAAAACCGATCACTGGTAATAATACCTTTATGTGTTTAACTATAATATATAAGTTTTTAATCGTTTATCAACAGACGACACCTTGGTTGTTTTAAATTGTAAATAGGTCAAGAATTATTTTACTACCTTAAACAGGATGTTCTAACGATATCACTATAAGCTATCTTCAAGGAAGGTCCGAGATGGAACTACTCGTAACTCGAATTTGCCACTTAGAAAAAATACTGCCTAAACTGCAGCCCCTTGGGGTGCTACTGTCCTTTAGCTAGTATTATTGCTATTGAAAGTAATACAACATACAGCATAATGTGTACATTAATGAACTTGTTACTGCAGTTTAGATGGCAATACGATACTTATTTGAACAGTAGTGTACCACTTTAAATATCGTTATTTTATTCCTACTGCGTCTTAACTAGTAATTATGCTTATTAATCTATGAAACTGGAAACGCAGTACAACACTTTTAGCATAAAAATTGTGTACTGTGTTTTAATTAGTTTCTTTATAAACGAGATACTATGAGTTTACATGCTAAAAATCATGAAAATCTACACCTGTACTGCGTTTTAGTCAGTATCAGCCCAAAAACCGTAGCCGTAGACCATTTTACTGCGCTTTATATTGCATTGTGCAGGAAAAACTAGTCACTTACTGCTTTTGGGGTTTCGAGTTTCCATGTTCCAGTTTTCCAAATTAAAAACCGATCGATTGGAGTTATGCGTTTTGATTTGCTGATTATAGATCACCTATAAACCAAAAATCGGAAAATTGGCAGTTACTGTGGTTTAGGAATTGCACGGCAGAACTGTCAAATTTATGTTGCCATGTTACATTCATGTATAGGAAAATTATTATCTTGAGATCGTCTGAAATGATTATGTTCCTAATCGCACTAGCGTCAAACGGTTGTGTGCTGACTTGCAGAATAATAAAAGCTTTTTCCATCGTATTGCACTGAACTGAAAGTCGATCCCAAACTGTCTATTTTGTAAAAAAGATCAACGCTTAGAACTTTTCCTTCGTCATGCAAAGGGTAGTTGCGAAAATACCCTCTTACGATGCAGATTTCAGGCATTTTGTTCCCGTGGTTTATTTCAAATAATTTTGTTTCAAGCACTTAACTAACACGTTGTTATGTAGATCTCGCTCTAGCATTTTGTTCCTTTATGGCCGCGCGGGTACAATCGTTTGGCAATTGAAATATGAATATACTCGTAGTCTGCAGTAGTAGCAATTTCATAATTAAGAGCAATATTTATAGTTTCGTAACAGTTTTTATATTTAAGTAAATTTAAACATTATCCTCGAATAAATAGTATGTTTACGACTAATAAGTACCTACTTAAAGAAATATTCCCTGCATAGTTATTTGAATTTATATTCTTTGTTATGATTAAAACTTTCACTCATTACCCAAGTAAAGGCTGCTTCTACTATGCTATTGTATAATATTGGCGACCGTCTACTAACGATTGGTCCAGTAGGTAAAGTTTCTCTGAAATTACCTTGATGTTTTATACGTATGTATGATTTCGAGAACTGATTATGCGTTTAGGAAAATATGCTTCCTGTTACTAGTACCTAGGCGTACAAAACAATTAGGTTACTACAATTACAACAATTAGGTTACTAACACTGTACAATTTACAACAATTAGGTTACTAAACAAAGTCAAAGTCAAATGATGCTTTATTCAAATTGAAATAGTACCAACTCTTTTGAATCGTCTAAGTTACATAAAATTAAAACTATAACTTAAACCTTCAAGTTGTTCATCGGTGTTTCCTGCCCATATGTACATTCATATAACAGTCAGTCATAGTGTGAGTCAAGTATGGCGCAAGATAGTATTGAGGGCTCAAGAATCTCAAATTATGAAATGAAGCAAGTATCTATTTGTAATGAGAATTACTTGACCGTAGAATCAGCTCTCTATCAAGACCCAGGGGACGAGTCTGCGATTTTTCAAAAACTGAGTGTCTGAGTTGTATCTTAAATTATGGGTAGCGAGTGTAGCGACCATGTAATCTAGAGTTACAGTTACATAAAAGCAACGGTGGATGAAGATAAGTCAGGCTGTATACTTGTTTGCCATCGTTGGATAAAACATCTAGCACGTGCATGGTTGATCTGAAGATTAGACTCCCATTAAAGCTACCAATTCTAAAAGCATTTAGAATAGTTAATCTAAGCAACTGAAGAAAGACGCGCTTGTTTCATGCCACTCTGTCACGCTGTTAGTTGCTGTTTCGACTCAGCATATGAAACAAAACCGGTGCACTTGTATTTCTTTTTCACGCTTTAATCTATACATCAGAAATTGAAACCAAAACATCATCTCATACAAAAATCACCACTGCGTCACGTTTTTTAGGGACACAAAATAAGACAACGAAAAAAATGTTGATCCAGATATCACAATACTAAAGTACTAGAACAGTCGAAGAGTAGAAGTTTTGAATTCGCCGGTAGCACTGTTGAACTACTGAAGACTAAATGTTTTGTGGCGTTATGCTAATTGAATTCGGTTTACGACAGGGTCGCCAAGGTAAACCAGCTGGGGTCGTCGGTTCATTATGTGTCTGCAAACATTTTACAAACGCTCCCTTTTATGACAGCTTGCAATTATCAAAGCGTATTGCAGGCTGCTAGATAAGAAAATTTGCTTGCAAGGTTCTTTTTTTAGTAGTTTAACGAATCTTTATGAACAAAAAGTCGGTACCTACTTAATTAGGAACATTTATTTATCGATGGTCGTGAAACGTGGTCCTTCACCATCGGCCTCATGTCTCAACTCCGAGTCGCTCAACGAGCTATGGAGAGGGCTATGCTCGGAGTTTCTCTGCGTGATCGAATCAGAATTGAGGAGATCCGTAGGCGAACTAAAGTTACTGACATAGCCCTCCGGATTAGCAAGCTGAAGTAGCAGGTAAGGGCAGGCCACATTGCACGCAGAGCAGATGGTCGATGGGGTCGAAAAGTGCTCGAGTGGAGACCACGGCTAGGCAAACGCAGCGTAGGACGTCCACCCGCAAGATGGACAGACGACCTAATGAAGGTCGCCGGGACACGCTGGATGCAGGTCGCATCCAATCAGTACAGGTGGAGGTCCAAAGGGGAGGCCTATGTTCAGCAGTGGATGGCTGAGATGATGATTAATCGATGTCTTAAATACTTCGCCCCTGTACATAATAATAGGGGCTAAGTATTTAAGACAGCGAGAGTTGATCATAAGACATCGAGATTGAGATTGAGAGTTGCTTTGATGTTTATTTAGAGAAACTATCGATAACTAAAGAAAAAAGCATGTTTATCGTAGCAGTACTGAAAATTTTAATTCCAAAAATGTCTGCATGTTCAGTATCTACATAGTCACGTTATAAATTTCACATGCAGATTGAATTTTCAATGTAGACTAACAACGTGAAACGTGTAGAATGTCTGCTATCTGCGCAAAGTTTGCTTCATTAAGCCAAACGAAAACAGCTTAATTAAGGTAATATTATAGTGAATTCAGCGATTTCCAGGTGTAGGTTTATACCTGCTAAAGCGACCACCAACAAAATGATGAAATTCCTTATCGATTGTGCCGTTCCGCATATTTCGGTCAGAGCGAAATTCGACGCACGCTTATGTATATGCCCAACGTTAAAAATTTTACAAGCTATTTGGCATTTTCTACAACGTACCTCGCCTGATTTATTTAGGTATCTATGTCAATTTTACGTACATAAATTTGAAATCATAATTTCTTAGAACAAAATGAACTGTTAGTTCATTCGTTCAAATATTATTGGAGAGATTTTTTCAGGCCTGATTTCAAATAGTAAAATGATTCCGTAAAAAGTTTAATTATGGTGTAATTGTCACCTGGCTGGAATTCCCAAAGTTCACTTATTGTAACCATCTAAATACACAAGAATAATCAAAATACATTTCTACGACTCATGATCTCATGAAAGATGTTTGAGGCATTTTTTTTCAATGCACTTACCTGAACTGATCTCTGGAATTAAGCGTCTCCTGCTTAATGGACAATATGACAGGACCAAGGTCCTCGTCGTTAGTGAAGTAGTTCCAGTGCTCAGAGCCGTAGAAGTACTTCTCGTAGGTCTCTTGTTCCACTGAGGTAAGTTCGAAGGCCCCCGAGCGCTCCCACTGCTCCTCAATGACAGTCTTCTTCTTCGGGGTGCTGCCGCCGTTGTCACTGCTGTCCTCGGCCGCTTCGTCCAATGAACCTGATCTTCGGTGGCGGTCTGTGAAAAAAAATGTAAGTGAAGCAAATTTTTAAAGAGCGTCAAAATGCCGTTTTAATTTGAGATTTATTAGTTTTTTTTTGTGTTTATACAGGGTGTAATCGTTTAGTGTGGCCAGGTCATAATTCCGTAAATATAACAGATATCAGAAAACTTCCAACTGATATCGAAAATGCGTTACCCAACGAGTAAAATTACATTAACAACTTTGTATAAATAGATATAGAGTAATGTTAAAAATACTAAGTTAAAACGCTCCCTTACATTTAGTATGACGACTAGCCTTAAAAAATGTCGGGTGTGATAACAGATAAAACTGTTAGAGATTCGTTATTAGGCGGAGATGGCGGGACGACCTGGACGCCTTCGCCAACAATTGGCCAGACTTGGCACAGAGCCGGGAGCGGTGGAGATCTGAGGGGGAGGTATGTGCCCAGCAGTGGGACACCCTTACAGGCTAGAAAAAAAATATGCAGTTGATATGGCCAGCCTAAAATACCAGTTTCACAGGTGACTACCACAATTCATGCTCTACACCCGTTCCATCCTTACTTGTCTTGACTAAATAGTAAACAGATTTGTATCCTCCAAATATACTTCTTTCTTTAAAACCACTAGATTTTAGGAGACCTGGGGTAAATTTTCAAGTTTCTTCTTTATGACATTTACATGGAAAATTCACAGCTGGTTACGGCAGGAAACGTGCAATTGTTTACTAGATAAGAAAAGTAAGGTTCTAAAATTAGAGTTAAGCTGAAAGTCCCGTTCCATGTAAGTGTCCGTTCCCATTTAGGCATACATAAATGTACCAAAATGATACGTAGTTACTTATATCTAAAATTTATTTGACATGATGTTTTGCCACAAGAGTGTACGAAAGTCTTATGCATATTTATTTACACATACCTTCAAAAGCCTTTTGCCAATGTAAATATTATTACGGAATTATAAGGAAGCGTAGCCGAAAACAAACGTAATGTCTTTGTGATTCATAATTTGATAAGAGGAGACATGCTTTGTCCTGTGTTGGTATTGGGGTAAAATAATGTTTAAATCGGCTTTAGCATGGCAACATAATCTGATTATTGTCTTCTCTCTAGACATTCGGAAACGTAAGATGACAATGCAGAATATGTTGCCTGTTTTTAAGCTTTTGATATTCGTACTGTCATACATAATACATGGGATTAAGGTGAATTTCGGGATTTAATATGCCTCGTATTCTTGACGTGTGGCGACGAGGACCCCGTTTATGATTGTGGTTTGAATATCGTTATCGGCGGCCTCATAACCCATCACATGTCGTACCTAAAACTGGTAGCTTACTGCTCTCCCGTTACATTGTATACTGTGTCGGTTGGAATATTTTGTTCCTATACCTCCATTGTTTACATTTGACAAACTTACAATTTGAAAAGAAAAATATCTAATAATTCCGCTGATTTAAAACTGATAGGTTTCGTGTGCTATGTACAATATCAACAATTAGCTGAGAAGACCTTTCTTCAGTCTTCACAGAGTTCAAAATTTCAAACGGTTAACTTCACGATAGTGAATTATGTTCTTAGTTTTTTACACGAACGAAACATTGTAAATATTGGGGTAGTGGTTGCATTAAAACTCAAAACATTTAATTGACTAGGTTTTTAACACATTAACATTTAATTGCTAATTGACAAAAAAATGGAACCCAATTATTGGAGATTAGGTATTTTTCCATTCTTTTTTTTATTTTTATGGACCTGTTATCCGTTAACTCAACCTTTAATAGGTACTGAAAATAATTCTATATAATCTAAATTGATAGGTAGATAAAACTTATGTTATGAACGTTCGAGAAAGCGTTGAAGGGATTTATCTAAAATGTCACAACAAATTTTCATCAGCAATTTTTGTTCAAAAAAGTTAAGAAAATTTAACAAACGACCATACAGAAAATGGCCGCAGCAGCGAGGGTTTGCGGGATCATAAATAATTGTCAATGTGGCACGGAGCAAAATTATATTAGGTAGGTATATAATACAATAAGCAGTAATTAAGATGAATGTCTCACACAGTATTTTTGTTACACAATAAAAAACAGAAGACAGAACACAGATTTTTTTTGGGTATTTTGACGGTAAAAAGGTGTACCTACATTTTGAAATATGTAGTCCTATTATCGTTCTTTTTCACCGGTGACATTCGACAACTGCCAATGTATGACAACAGGATGCTTAGCCAAGTTGCCAATCGCTAGCGCTTGCTAGCGCATCGTCGTTTTCCCTCTCTGTCACTCCTTCATATTAGTGCGACAAAGAGGGAAAACTACGTTGCGCTAGCAGGCGCTAGCGATTGGCAACTTGGCTAAGCACCCAGATAACAATTATTGCCATCAAAATATATTAGAACCACTAAAACTGCGCAAAATGGCGAGGGCTTCAAAGGAACTTTTTCAAGGCTATTTGGAATTTATTTTATATCCGTCCGTTTGTTCCGGTTAAGTACATCTATTAAACTGTTTCATTTCACTGACTAATAAAACTACTACTCTTAATATAGGTATGTATAAATCAAACTAGATGCAATGAATGACGAATAAAAAACTTTAGTATGCATGGTGATTTTTTATTTACTGGCAAAACTTTAGGGGGTTTATTCTGAGGTCATATTGTTGAACTTTTACTGATGTTCCATACCAACCCTGAGATAGTACATATACTAGTAGGTGCAAATGTATAGAACATAGGTTTTTTTCTCTAATCCGATGTCAGCCTCATAGACAATAATAGGTAATTAACATGAAAATACCTACGTGGTCATTTAAGAATGCCTGAAGTTTTTGTAAGATTGTAACGATCATTATCATTAAAATACTTATACCCGGAGAGTATTTTCTTCTATCAATGTAAGTTAACTGTATATCAAATAAATGGGGCAGGTAAACAGAGTGATTGATGATCAGCTAAGGATACAAAAAAGAATCAGGAAAAATCTCCCGGGACCATTGGGATATTCGCAGTAATCAGTTTCAAAATCAAGCCTCCTTCCTAACTAGGACGAAGACGAATCTCTATTAGTTGAGAACGTTGTTATATTAATGGATTAATATCCTAATTGCGTCTATTGGTGGATTAATTACAATTGGAGTCTTCTACTTTACAATTAAACTCTTTAATGTCTTTAATAGTTTTGAAGTTGAACGTTCTAGGTATGGGTACTTCAAACCTGAACTGAAATATGAATAAAACTTTCATGGGATAGCTTTCCACAAATTGCTTCATTATATTGTATTCTGTGATGATTATAGATTTTTAGTTCTTCGTCTTAGATTTTTTAAAGTTCATACTTAGGTTACTACTTAATCATTATTATTACATTCATTAAGATTTGTATATGTGCCCTTATTAGGTACACATTCAAATCTCAATGAATATAATGAATATTCTGTATGAAATGATGAGACAGATTAGTAGGGTAGTAAAAGTGATTTAAAAATACTGAATTTAATATATTATTTTATTGAACTGCGTTGGTATCGTGGCGTAAAGTTTAAGCAAACACATCTGTAAAGTTATTGTGCATCTTGGGTAAACTCACCTTAAGTGACCTAAAGTAACCAAGACTTATGAAAAACAAAATTTTCAATTCGTCATTCTTCGTAAACTTTGTAACCAAAATGAATTTAAATAACACTGTGCAGAGTTATAGTGTTTATTTAGTACACATCAGGCAATATGCAAAGGGTTTTAAAAAAGGGTATAGTGGAAAAATATTTTAGCTTATGCATGAGTGATGCGAGAGCGTCACAGGTTACAATTTCTTAGTCCCTTACAGTATGATTATCCTACGTCGAGATGAAAATTGAATATTCTATGCCACGGGATTGCTGTTTAGTGTAGCCTCGCTGTATTATATGAAGTCAAAGAGATTATATGAAGTGAAAGATGTTAGTGCATTTCAAAAGGCTCGAAAGTTCAATCACTTAGGCCTTACACCTGTAAGTTCTTATGTAAGTTATAGGGACGGAGCTATACTAAGGAATGAGAGGCGAATATCACTATCTCATTCCTTAGTATAGCTCCGTCCTTATAACTTACGTAAGAACTCACAGGTGTAATCCCGGCCTATCTTATATTCTGGCTGGAAACTTACCTTGTTTGATGAAGACAAGTAAGTAACTGTACTATAAAGTTTGTAGGTATTGTTTTTTTCAGACTTTTTAATATACCTACACGTAAAAAAAGTGGTCCAATCAGCTCGTCAGTAGAAAACGATCGAAAATTAAAAAAAAAATGGCAGGATGAATGGTTGTCCCTACAAAGTTTGAACTTGCCGCCTCTCTCTCCTGACAAGCTTCTTTGACAAAGTATAATTATTCTACGTATACAAGGTGGAATTCGACGAGGGACCTTTACGGAAATGGGAGATAGTTAAGGCTATACTGAGCAACTTTTACTATGGGACCAACCCCGAAATCGTATATAAAAAAAAACTTATCCATACAAAAAGATACGGCATGTATACACACAATGTATGAAAGTCATTTTATTTTTTTACGATTTCGGGGTTGGTCCCATAGTAAAAGTTGCTCAGTATAGCCTTAACTATCTCCCATTTCCGTAAAGGTCCCTCGTCGAATTCCACCTTGTATATTAATTAGTAAATCTACAATTTAAAAAATACTGACTATGACCAAGTAATGTTATTTATTTACTTAACGTAAAGTAAAAAACATATTTTACATTTCTGCTTTTAGCCTCTCAATCATCACTATCATCATCACCTGAAATCATTCGAATATTCCAAATGGAAATTGAATGTATTTTTTATAATCATCAAAACTGTAATTGACAGTACAAACCAATATAATAATATAACAGGTAGCTATAGCTACAATTCTCTGAAGACTGAAAAAATCGACCCAAAAATTGGGAAAATCGACTATTCACCGCTTTAGCGGCGACAACGCGGTTGTAAAACACTTACACTTTTATAATATAATTCGTTCGATTGTATATTCTAGACACACATTATTATCAGTATTGATTAGATAATAACCAAGTAAAGTGGTGCTCGTATACTGAAATTAAATATTCATGTGCCATTACTACGAATCAAGCATTGGTCAACATTGGTTTGACCCTCGCGGGATAACTTTATGTAAGTATAAATATTAAATACAGAAGAAAGGCCAGACGACCACAATAAAATGACTCCTGCGTAGATCCCGTTCATTCGGACCCCGAAAATGGAGAATGGGGAAGGAATACCAATTGTGGCCTTAATCGAGTAATGTTTCTAAAGCGCTTGGATGATTCCTCTAGGAACGTTTTAATCGCTCGGTTTCGTCTTCGTCATACTCGTCTCGTATTCCCGAGACGGAAGGTAGAGAGCTAGGTAACAATATTGATTGTGCTTGACGCAGTATTGGTTCATAGTAAAATTTTAAAACAATTAAGTTTACGGTTCAAAACAATACTCTTACGGCCTGTTTCACAATCTCCAGTTAAAGCTATCTGTCAGATAAAAAATAACACTATCTGTTTCTTTCACCTGGAAGAGTAAAGAGAGCGTGTTATTTTTATCTGACAGATAGCTTTAACTGGAGATTGTGAAACAGGCCCTTAGGGTCTTGTAACAATAATTTCCTAGACGACCATGACGAAGTAAAAACGCCATAAAAACGCTGACTATTCCCACTGCAAGGGTCTCCTCATACTCATAACTACTGGTTCAAGCGATTTGAACGGCCTGCATACCTGCTGCACTCAAGAGGTCCTACCGCGAACCACGATCGACGTGGTGCCTCTCTGTCACTCTTGTGTACGAATTTGCAAGTGCAATAGAGAGGCAACATGTCGACTGGGTTCGCGGTAGGCATTCAGGCCACTCGCTTACATTTCCATTTGTTTTTAACAACGCATGCCGCACGCTCCGCTCGACCCGTAAGGTGGATTTAGACCAAACGATATATATAAACGATGAATCCACCTTTAGACCCAGATTTATAAGCATACAGGATGTAATAAAAATAGCGCTGATCCGTTTAAAGGTGCATTCAGTTTTGTATTGTGATGAAGAAAAGGTAGGACAAATACAAATTTTCATGTAAATTAAAAACATTAACTATGGCGGACTGGGCCAACATTTTTTTACGATATATATTTTCTACTCCTTTCTCCTAATCAGATTACGATACTAATTAGGCCCTTAAACGTGTGTGTATGAATTTTGTTACAACTTGTTTATCTCAAGTCAAGCTTTCCGTATACAACGTCTCTCGTTATTGGCAATATTGCTGCAACAGGCTTAGCACCAAGCCCGAGTGATCATACCTCTTGAACGGCGCATTTACGAAGAACGCATTAATGTTGAAGCACATACTGTGTTCAAAGTACAAATCTCAGTTGTGCAAAGGAAAGTTCATTTTCGCAAGTAAAGTCCATTATTAAATACGAGCTTGTGTAAGCGAACCCTCAGTATGTTGTTGGCGATAAGACGCCCGGAGGGCGCCAGTCTGAGTGTTCTCATTACTTGCATGAGCGCGGACTAGTCGCATTCTTATTCCCCATAGTATTGTGAGCTAGAGATTCATAATAACCAGGAATAATCGAAGTGCCAACTTACACTGGTATTTTTAGCCCGAAACTCGCTCTTACTCTGTAAGAATATGTGATGATACAGATCCGTAGACGGGGCGATAAATTGAAAACGTGTCGGGAATGACACATCGCGTATGCTAGTGCGAGTTTTAATTCAATTTAATTTACTATGAGTATTGTTGGCCTACTTTGTAAGAGAGGATAAATACATTTGTTTGACGAAAGCTGCAGAAGATTTAGAAGGTGGGTCAAAATTCTTTTCGTTGTCTTGTTTCACACTACTCTGTCACGCTTTTAGTTGCTGGTTCGACTCGGTATATAAAAAAAACCGGTGCACTTGTATTTCTTTTTCACGCTAGCTTTTAATCCATGCATCAAAAATTAGAAACAAAACATCATCTTATACAAAAACCACAACTGTGTCACGTTTTTTTGGGACACAAAATAAGACAGCGAAAACAATTTTGACCCAGATATCTCCTAATATACAATGGCTCTGCTCGCAGTTCACGGTGTGTAACTAATAACTATACTCGTATACACACCATAGGTTTTTAATATAATTTATTATATTTAGGGTAGTTCTATGCGATTATTCCGTCGCACAAATCAAGTCATTACCATTCCCAAATTATTGACGAACTGTGTATAAATAGTGGAGTCATTTTCGGTTATCTTGTAGCAGACGTATGTTTGTCTGCTATTCTGGCAAAATAGTCTCGTTTGCTTTTATAAAACGGAAAATAAAGTGGTGATGGTAATGAATAATAAAAACGCATAACAAAATCGCATAGAAATACCGATTCATTCTGATTAATATTGGCTATAACTTAGGTCAAATATTTCACATTCTAGTTTGAATATGAATATGACAATGAATAAGACAAATTAGCCTCTACAGGTACATATATGTATCAGTCCTCTCCTGGAAATAGGCATTTTTTTCTTTCAAAAATAATTTCATTGTTTACACGGCGCTGCACAGGCATTACTATAATTACATCTTCGACACAATGAGAACCGTTTTTTTGTATAACCAATATGATTAAAGTAAAGTTTATACGTAATTTTAACTATGCTATTAAGTTTCTGTGATTTTAATTGAAAATAATTACATTTGTACGAAATGAAACAGCGACAACAAAACAGTACAACAATTAAATTCTTCGTGTTCCTTTTGAGTTAATTAAACAAAGTTTCCAAAGTGTCGAAAGTAATATAGTGAGTCTTAACGTAATAACTTTCCGTTGAAATTAGGAAAAGTTCCCGCAACGTCACCTGTAAGTGTTGGAGGAATATTTTTCAAACGATTCTTTTTATTGTTTGATACTTAAGACCCTACCGCGAACTTCAAAATAAGTAGTGAATTCTAAGCAACTGTCTCTGTCACACAAATTTCCCTAGCGGTACAATGACAGAGATAGATCCTCGAAATTTACGATTGTCGATGTTAACGGTAGATTCCCTGTTCACCCTAAAATTTTATGCAGCGTAAAAGCCAAAGGGCATTAGGTACATTTTGTGTCTGAGTACGAGCGTGTCGATCTGTTTCCATTAGCCTTTTAATGGCTGTTTTTCTTAAATCTAGGTTGACAAAAGTTTGAGCGTCTGGGCGTTATTTGATATAGTAAATAATAATTTAATTTAATATAGAAGTTAATAACTATTTGTCAAATTATAATGCTTATGTGCCACGTTTCTGCGTGCACAGAATACTTATTTATCAATTAGCGAATGCTAATCAGAAATGAAACGCAAGCGATTATTTACCTAAGTGCAAATACAACTTCAGTGTACAAGACAGTTGTGTGATCGTATTATTATAGCCTAACAAGTTCCATTCAAACACTCGCTATATTGCAAATTTTAGTAAATATAATTTATTTATGTACTCCGATTTCGTCTCAGAAAGGATCTGTCCTGTAGTGAATTTCAACGTACGTACCTACAGGTACTGAAATCTATTTTTTCAATCGTTAAAAACAGCACCTGGGTCAAACTTAAAATCATGTTATGAGTCTTTCCGGTGGACATTTTAAAAGTTAAGGGCTATGAGAGTTAATTTTCTTATTAAACCCTTATTGTCATTTAAAGGCACTCCTTTCCTATTGAATTGTATGATAAAAATCACGATTACACTCCTACCAGTTGCTTGCTATTGGCCACAGGAAAGAGGGGCTCTACAGTTCAGCTGAACACGCACTTTTTCTTTCCTGTGGTCGATAGTTAACAGCCTGTGAACAGGTAGTAATGATTTTTATCATACAACGCAATGAAAAAGGAGTACGTCTTAATGAAGATAAGGCTTTCATAAGAAAATCAAGCTTTATAGGTCTTAACTTTTAGATTGTCCACCGGAAAGACTCCGAACATGGGTTTGCGTTTGACCCACCTAGGCATACCTAGATCCAGTGGGAGGGCAAGTGCCCCCATTCAGTCAGAGTTAGAGCCAGGCGTGGAGTCAAGGGGGAGCTGGGATCTTAACGTCGCGTCGCTCATCATCTACGAGCATCTGCGGCTTGGAAGACTGTGGCTATTGTAAAAAGGAACTTACCATTTTCAGCATTGTCCCGATCAGGGCCGCTGTCGTGCTCCGATTCGGACTCGTCCCATATCGTGTCGGTGGTGATCTTTTGCCGCGAACACTCGATCCAGTACCCTGGCGTTGGGATTAGGCTGTGTGGGTATTCTTCGCAGAATTCATCTGAAAACCATAATTACATTAGGATTGTGCATAATGAACACGTTTATGTTGTGAATATTGAAGTCAGAGTGAGAAAATAGTGCTGTTGGAATGATTTAGGTAATAAAATGCTATCTATGTGAGAATGAAGCATCAATATTGTCGTTAGATAGATAAGTGCCTTATGTTGGTAATAATTTCAGTAATTATGTGGACTTGTACTCTTATGTTCATTACACGTCTCTGCAATTAAATTATAAATATGCCGTCGCCGGGATTTGAACTCGGAACCTCCAGCTTCATAGGCAGGGTCACTACCTACTAGGCTACGAAGGTTGACAAGGTACAGCAGTGTTATTCACTAAGGAAACCGTCTTGCTATCAGCGCTGTGTCAGCGCTGCGGCAGCGTCGAGCCTAAAAATAGTATTTACTAATACACTTTAAACGACACAAGCGCTCGGCGACGAATGCGGCGTGAGCTGGAACTACACTGCGTCGAGAGTTACCGCCTACAGTTCGACGACGAGCTGTTCTACGTTAGTGAATAGTCTAGGGCTCGCGGTCGTGTCCGGGTTTCGTATCAACGTTTCTCATACCCGTGTTCGTGTTACACGTAAACGGGTTTCTGACCCGATTTACACGGGTATTTAAAATCCGTGTAAATAATATCCGTCTGCACGGATACACGGGTACACGGGTATTATTTACACGGACTTTAGTTACCCGCGGGTTCGGGGACGTCCTACACGAGAAGCATACGAATGGGTCGTGAGACTTAAGAGCTATAGTACAAATGGATAGATACGAGGAAAGCTAATTGCGTCAAATAGACCTTATTGCGTAACAGATAAGAGTCGAAATTTATAAAACATTAATAAAAAGTTATATCGGCTGACCTTTCCTGAACAGGTAGGTAGTGTTTTGTATTGTCGAATGATCTTATTTGCATTTGCTCAAACTATTTCGAACAAGTTCGGTTCGGTCTTAAGTACCCGGGTACCCGGGTAGCACGCGGTTTCGTGTAAACGGTATCCGTGTATTAGACACGGACACGGGTACCCGGCGGGTTCGTGTAATTCGGGTTCTTAGTACCGTCGGGCTTAAGAGCACGGGTATCCGGTTTGGCGGTTTACACGTGTATCGTGAGCCCTAGTGAATACCGCTTTCGCAGCGCTGCGCTCTACGTCGAAGTGAAGGCTGTCTCGTCGTCGAGCTCGTTGACGAACGCAGCGTCGAAAGTGTGTATAAGAGAATAGCATAGCAGAGATATTTTATTTCGTGTACATATATTATTTCATAATATATTTTTACTATAAGAATCAAATTTTTGTTTCCCGGCAGCTAGCCGGCTACAAAGTTCGTGCTACGATATACGACACATTTTATATTTCATTGTTACATCTGTCCAAAAGCCAATTACACACATAATATTCTAAGTATCTACTTAAATAAAAAGCTGTGTAAAATTGTAAGGCAGAACACGTAATGCAAAAACTTCCATTGTACTCAGTTTGTTAGAATAATGAAAAGGGAGGGTATATCCGGCGGAAGAAGCGCTACCGGCCACTTCCGGACGGCTCGGTGAGCCTTTTCAGGCTTCATTAAAAACAAACCTCTTCGAGGTCACTTTACAATCATTTTGACATGAGACTCAATTTTGAGAGCCTACTTACAACCATCCTATTTTGTAACTGGAGCGCTTCTGACTTACTGGAGCGCTTGAATTATTAACAAATACCTAGTAGGTTCCTTATGAGGTGACGAAGAATGGATTTCCCAAAATTCAACCCTTAAGGGAGTGGAATGGCTGTGTGGTGACGGCAGTAAAATACATTTGAAGACATGAGTGGAAGAACATGTTATGTAACAAAAACATAATTTCGAGTAAATTACAATCTAAGATTTTACCGCTGTAAAAAAAGCAACGTGATGGATACTAGCAGAATATTAATATATTTTTTTCAAAAACATTTATATTTCGCTTATTTTATACAAATATAGTTTTAGTCCAGCAACATTTAAATATTCTTCATAAATAAATAAACACCATGACAAATAAAGTATTCTAAGTGACACATAACATCTTCTTTCATATGAAAAGAACTCAATCATACAGTATTCGGTCAATGCATGAATGTGTCATGTTAACATGTTCTTCCACTGAGAATATTACTTTTTGATGTACTTAACATGTTCACCCATTGAGTTTAAGGCATAGATATATGGCCTGAAAACTCGAATTCTGTAAATGAGAAACTATTATTAAAGGTTTGAAATATACATTTAAATCACAAAAAATCAAAATTTGGAAAAATGTTACATAACATGTTCTTCCATTCACGTCTTCATTTGTCACCACCCCAACTTTTCCAGTGGGTGTCGTAAGAGTCGATTTACTCAGGTATCGGAACTGGTTTTTTTGAATAACCTCCAAATAGCCGAATATTTTAAAATGTATACTCTTTACGTAGTACCTACTCAAAACTTTATGTAATCAACAACATCGTATTTTAAATTACTCCATTATAAAATAATAGAGGAAGCAATAGTACATTGTGCATCAAGGGAGGTAAGTACGGAATTACTAACGAGAGTGTTAGAAGCCCGACGCCGTTAGGCGGAGGGCTTTTATGACTCGAGTTAGTATTCCGCTTACCGACCGTGATGCATACAATGTTTTTCATCACACTTGCCAACCAAAAATAAGTTTTAAGACATCATATTATTAAATGACGTACTGACATTTTTATTACTCCCTAGGGAATTTCACTTTTCTATTACTCCCGCTACGCGCGCAAGCAATGGCGCGCTTAGACAGCAAGTGTGATGAAAAAGCGTTTTTTAAAGATGTGGGACGTCGTTTGCGGGACCGAGGCCTCGACCCTCGCTCCGGGTCGTTTCTGGTGCAAAGGTTATCCATCCATGGCGGTTCAGCGCGGCAATGCCGCGAGTGTTATGAGTACCTTTGCGCCGGGAGTGACGCGGGGCGGGTTGTTCGACTAGTTTAGTGTTGATTTAGTATTGTACCTTTAATTTTTTTGTATTATAATTATTGTTTCGTTGATTTCATTTTGATATGTTTAGATGTACCTAGTTAGTTTAATGAAATTGTTAATTAGAACCGTTCTTTTGTATGGAGAAAAAACTATTCGATCTCTGCATTTACCTTCTAATGCGTCCGCCCATAGGCTAAGGTGAGCGCGTTGGTTGTCCAGCAGTCAACTAATATAGACTGATGATGTGTGATTTGCTCACAAATAATTCTGCTTACATGGATTTAGTGTATGTCATAAGTATGGCAGCTACATTCTTAAGGGACGTTTTAGCCATTTTCAAATAAGACAGGCGAAGCGCTTATTAATGTGCAACGACCCGGGGGTTGAATGGAACTAAAACACAACTTGCTGGAATACTCACTAACTAAACTGCAATATCCGCAAGGAAAATAATTTATAGGAATATTTAGCTTAGGCAGCTATTTGATATTAATCGTTGAATTTTGAAAAGTATTCTAGTGTAGGTATTATTGTCTATTGATCCTATACAAACCTATGCCTTTTAAATCAGCCCCCTTTTACTACTTCGTTGGACACTGGACAGAGAGTACAACATAGTTTTTATGACTAACTGTCGTAGCAAAATTGATTGTTGTTTTGATTAAGGCCCGAAAATGAAGTCCATGTAGGTAACAATTGCACATTTGTACAATCAATTGCACAAATAGGTAAACTGCACGAAAAAAGTTGATTGACCCATTTCGTCGCTATACTCAAGATCGGATCTGCAATACTTTATGGAAAAAAACACCCATATTCAAAGCGAAAGAAAGGAGATATTTCAATGAATTGATTGCTGTAGACCCAAGGTTGAAGAAATAAAGCGACCATAGACATAAAATGTAAGTAATTGTAATACGAGTAGATAATACTACAACTACTAATGCGTACGCCTTCAGTACGTCATTTATTTCTGTATTGTAAATCTACACTGGGAGTATTTTAAAATGAAAGTGATTTTTATTTAGCTCCATGGAGTGTGTTTATTTATTCATACCTACAATTGAAGTGGATTAAGGCACTCCAATCAAGCCCTAACTCAAAAATGAAACAAGTAAAATTAAAAACACCACGGCCGTTTGAAAACAAACAAACATATAAATTATATATGTAAGCGTATCGCCGTTATAATCGTTGTTAAAATCCGTTCATTTTATTCTTTTAGTTTCGTACATATTTTATTCAGTCACACAATATAGATTATAGGTCGACATATTATTTTCAACGTGATGTAATTTCATCATTTCATTATGGTCTATGATACTCGCGGTAGCATAAGGATTTCCCATACCATATGTATATGTAATAATATGTATATCGGTTGAAGCATTACGTATTTCTATGGGTATCTAGAAGAAACTTACATACATATCTGCATGTGGGTACAAGATAAGAAAACAAAAAAAATGTCCATCTGAAACATTTTGCGTAATGAATTCCTAATAAGCTGGTAATCCTTTTACGTAGTCCACTGTTAAAGAAAATGTAGTGAAGTAACGATTTAGATACTTAAATTAGGGACCAAACAAAGTCTATGACCAAAAATGCCCATTTCATCAGTGCCCAGTATTTGGCTCTTTGTCTGGGACTTTGTAAACTCTACCGTACTACCATCAATATTGGACAGTAGTCTCAAGTTCAATATGACCATAAGTCAATCGTATATAAAATATAAGAAAATTCAATTTTTTTGCATTGCTAATGCAAACATTTACAAAGCACCATACGTAAGCACAAAACAATCTGGCCTGCTCTAAAACGCACGATTATTTTGGATACGTTAGAGTTAAGACTCATATACATACTGTATTGCGTTGAGCAATGGCATGTCAGTCATGCCACGTCTCCGCCTACATTAGGGTTGATAATTCCGTAAAAATGCATACGTCATTAACCTTTAATTGGATTGTATTCCAATATTTCCCATTTTATTTTGAAACTTATTCTATCAGTGAGCGATATGGGTCAAAGGCCTACCAAGTCTACTGTCCTATTAAGGGTTAACGCCCAAAACAACCGCGCGCTTAACATGAAATTCTGCTATATGGCCGCTTAGCTACATAAACAAATATACACTATGTAAATTCAGTTCAAAATATGATGTAAACGGAGTAAATCTTCATTCTTCCTTGTGCGTGACAACAGTGAATATAGGCGGCACAGTTCACTGTAAGGTAGAACACCAAACTCTAATCAATATGCTTGGCGTTCATACTTAGAGTGTACCGTACGACGCCATTTTTTTCTTTCTTGCCTTTTTGAGTTCAGTCGATCTTCTTTCTTCAGATTTGCTACAGCGCTGCGTTATGAAATGGTATGAAAATGGGATTTAAACTACTAAGGCACTGGTCTCACCGCGAGCTACTAAGCTATGAACTATTGGCTATGAACACGAACAAAAGATACGCACTACGGTGTAAATAAAAGAGACACGGCGATACTCGCCCAGCTATCAGCTATCACCGCCGGGCGAGTAGGCCGCCGTATCTCTTTTTTTACACGGGAGTGCGTATCTTTTGATCGTGTTTATAGCCGATAGTTCATAGCTTAGTAGCTCGCGGTGAGACCAGTGCCTAACAAATCCATATTTTCTTCGGTTACCGCGAAGATTACACATGAAATAAATCTATGAAAACGGATAAACTTTTGATAGAGGTATATCTATCAAATTTCCTCCATTGTCAGTCATCCGCAGACCACGAACCCTGTAAAGTGTTCGAAACGTCGGAATGAAGTTTAAGTTAGTTAATATACGCGAGTTTATCCGTTTTCATAGTTTTATTTCATACTAACAAATTATTAATTCGGTTAAACGCAACAAAGGACATACAGCGTGGTATGCAGTGGCTAAAATACCTGAATTGATTTGTGGTACTATCGATCAAATTGAATCAGGTTTCAACTTGGTCGATATATTTTTGTGGTCAATGTTAATACCAATTAGCCACAAAATATAATAGATATATAAATAAAGGTAAACGATACACTTGCAAAGTGTGAAACATAATATGTATTAGTGTGTCTCAGAAATTAAATCTCCATAAGAAACTTTGACACCAAGTCGCACAAAATCAAACCAAATCAAATAGTTATTTATACCACACAATTCTATTAAGTCAAATTTTTGTTTGTACATATTTTTGCAGTTAATTACATTTATCGAAAAACTAAAAGCAAAGTCACAGCATTGACACCATCTGGGTTGCGTAGCCCACTTTATCGTTAACTATACCTTCGACAGTTAATTCATAATAATATTCGACAATTCTATCCTTATTATCGACAAAATGGAACGTTTCTCATAAAAAAATACAAAGAAGGGGCTGACTCACAAACGTATAATAAAAAATACTTACGTAATAATACTCAGGGAGTACTCGCAGAATTAGTACGTATTAAATATTCAGGATAAAATCACAAGTAACAAACTACGTGCAAATAAGTACAGCAATAATATTGCGATATTAATAATGATTAAGCCCAGAGGGTTACAAACTTATACAGTACCTAAATAGTACATTACTGCAGACGCCGGGAAAGATGGGCTTATCGGCTGAGTAGGTATGGATAGATAGTGATACTAAGCCGGTAAGCCCATTTCACGGCGAGGCATGTATTGTATAGTGCTTTTCTCAAACATATGCAATGAAATAAAAAATACGACAATCAATAAAACAGAATTGAGCTGTTTAGCCTGTTCATGAAAACCGACGCCATGTTTTAAAAAAATATTACTTACCGGCCTAGGCCGTTAAATTCGTATGAAAATCCTTTACTATTATCTCGAGGTTATCCGGCTGCAACGCGTCTGCCCTTGGCTAGTCTGTGGCCATGAGTAAGCCTATTTCAGATAAAAAAAAAGCCTATTATGACGAACATAATGACAACATTTCATTGCATGGTTAAGAAAAGGTACAAGGTTTTTTGTACGTTATTGGCCATCCGGGATGCAAAACTGTGCCTGTGCCATTTGTTTCTTTTTATTATTCTGATGGAAAGAGATTATCACTAGGCACTTCGTATCCGATAGGGTGCGGACGGATATACTGACTAAGCCTGACATCTCTCCTTTTCGTCCGGGAGATAAGAAACATCGCGAAAATAAAAATAAATCAAAACTTGACTTACGTGATTTTGAGTTTAGTTCGAAGTTAATTTTTTCTATGGTAAGCACATCTGTTACGACATTGTGGGATTATCCGCATTGTAAAAAACCGGCCAAGTGCGAGTCGGACTCGCGCGCGAAGGGTTCCGTACCATTATTATTAAAAAAATACAGTTAAATCAACCTACCTCAAAAACTATAGGAGATAATTTAATCAAACTAAAAATCGTTGATAGAGTTTATTAATGTGCATACATATATATTTTTTTGAATTTTATATCGCGTAGCTTAAAAAATAGAGGGGGTGGGACACATTTTTCAGACTTCGAGAACTGATATCTCGAAAATGATTTGCTTAAATAAAATTGAGATTTATAAATTATTTCTATCATTCTCTTTCATATCATTTTCAAATACCTTTCTATTAATACCCCACACGCTTATATAGTTACAACTTAAAAAAAAATCTATCCCTCCGTTACATGTATGGAGGGCCCCCACCCCAATGGTATTTTTTACAATTTAGTATCATAATCCTGTAGCATACAACACATTTCCTTACCAAATTTCATTACTGTAGCATTTATAGTTTCCGAGTAAATCGGCTGTGACAGACGGACAGACGGACAGACGGACATGACGAATCTATAAGGGTTCCGTTTTTGCCATTTTGGCTACGGAACCCTAAAAATAACACCAATATCAATTTGTTTAATTTAAGCAAATTTATATTTTCTAATCATGTTTTGGGTTTAAATCAAGACTAAAATAGTACAAATTACAATAAACACATAAAAACACCATTACTTCACTAAACTAACAGCGCCATACTTATCCATCACACATTACTAACTTTTTAAGACATTTTTTTATTTATTAAATATTGGTTTTTGATTATACTTTATTTTGGCCATCTACCTATGGCCGTCTATTCTATCTCGTAATTACTCTAATGGTTGTATTTCAGCTTTTATTCATACGCAAGACGAAAAACGTTGTAAAGTTTTTGCAGTATTCATATTGGTTTATATCCATATGTAGATAAATATGTTTCAACGTTGACTCTACGATTATTTGATTGAAACGTATTATTTAATCTTTATGAATTCCAAATACACAAAATTATATAGCACGTTCGTAAGCCTACAGTAATATTTTATCGAAGGAGCTGTAATCCTCTTATTTCTCGAAGACCGAAGTATCGATCTACTTGGAAAGGATTAAAAACTGTTCCTCCGATACAACTCATAAAGGAATTAAATGTCTTGCCATAATAGTTTTGATGGGAGGTCTGAGTGGTTTCGAGTTGAGAGCTGCCGGAAAATTGGGTAGGTACTTATTACAAAGTCGGCGAATTTGCCGTAGTGGCGCAACTAAATTTGTGTAATAATTTAAATCATAAAACAAAATTAACCGTCTATCAAAAAGACTAGTACCTACGGTACGATTACCAGATAATCAAATAATAATAATTCAATGACTGAACAATTTTACACAAATTGACCTAGTCCTATGTCAAGCTCAATTATGGCTTGTATTTTGGGTACTATGCAACAATATATATAAAAGATAGACACATATTATTATAAATATTTTAATACATACAAATAACGTACCGTTACCAAGAAGAACACACTTCTGTTAAGCACATATTAGTAAATAAATGCATTTGCACTGTAATTTTGTATGAATATAAGTATTTAAGTCGGTAACCCTATTAATTTTTGAAATCACATTTTGTTTTTATATTTGTATAACTAAGAAAGACTGAGAAGGAAGGATAAGGAAATGTTTAGTTACATCATATGTATATATTATATTTACACGTCGATCGTGGTTGGTGGTAGGTGCTCTGATGCTAATAAGTCATTTCAAATAGTATTTGATGAAAAAAATAATGTACTTTTTAAAAACTAACTAGATTATTCTCCTCGCATGTGGATTTCGCTTATCAAATCTAAAGGTTAAACTACGTAAGCAGCTATTGTATAAAAGGTAATCAAATCTTTTCGTAGGCGAATGAACCTCGTTACTTTTGATTCGCATGAAGCCAACCAAAAAACATGTTTTTCCAATCACTCTATTCAAGAATATTGTTATAATTTTCTGCAGGTACAAAAATACCTATTGTTGGGCGCGTCAATTTCTCGATGAAATCTTTTCTTCCTCTTTATACCGGTCGTTGACGAACGTGACTCCTTTTCTTAGAAAACTACACTATACTAGGTATATTAACTTCACTATATTAACTTATGTTAATATAGTGTCAGCCTCCGTAGCCTAGTTGGTAGTGACCCTGCCTACGAAGCTGGAGGTTCCGGGTTCGAATCCCGGCGAGGGCATTATTTGTGTAATTATTTATCACAAATATTTGTTCCTTGGTCGTGGCGGTGTATGTATTTAAGTATCTATATGTATTTATCTATTATATACAGGGTGGTCCAAACCTTGACGTCAAAAAATTTTTTTTAGATTCCTCACGTCATGAGCTATCAGAATATACCCCATGTATATTAGCCGATTTTTTGTAGTTTTCGAGTTATGAAAATTTTGAAATTTTTTTTTTTGAGAAATTCTGGAATGAAGAAATTTATTAATAAAAAAAAACTATTGGGTTTTTTAACTAGTTTCTTGTTGTAAAAGTATTACTACAAATTAAGCATTTACTGACAAAAAAATTAGCGTCCTCACTTTGATACAAGTAGGATAAAAAAAGACCAAATTCAAAATTTTACGCTAAAAACGCACCAAAATAGCATTAATGTACGTAAATAAAAAAATAAAACATATCTCAAGGAATTTTCGTATTCTAAAGACCGCCCTAGACCTTGAACCTTCGTAAGAGCAAAAAAAAAGTGATACTTAATGATGAGGATTTTTCGGGGTAGTCGGTCAAATAAATTTCAAAAAAAGCTTCTAAATTTTTAATTTAAAAATAAAGTAAATTTTCGTCTGTTTTTTTGTTCTTATCAATAAACAAAAACAGAAAATACCACGAAAGCTCAATTTGTGTAGTTATTCAAGAAATTTTTGACTACTTAAAAATTTTAAGATTTTTTCATTTTATTTGACCGACTACTCTGAAAAATCCTCATCATTAATTACCACTTTTTTTTTGCTTTTGCGAAGGTTTAAGTCTGCCATAGGGCAGTCTTTAGATTACCAAAAATCCTTGGGATGCGTTTCATTTTTTTTATTTACGTACATTAATGCTATTTTGATGCGTTTTTAACGTAAAATTTTGAATTTGGTATTTTTTATCCTACTTGTATCAAGGTGAGGACGCTAATTTTTTTGTCAGTAAATGGTTTATTTATAGTTATAATTTTACAAAAAGAAACTAGTTAAAAAGCCCAATAGTTTTTTTTTATTAATAAATTTCTTCATTCCAGAATTTCTCAAAAAAATTTTTTCAAAAATTCATAACTCGAAAACTACAAAAAATCGGCTAACATACATGGGGTATATTCTGATAGCTCATGACGTGAGGAATCTAAAAAAAATTTTTTGACGTCAAGGTTTGGACCACCCTGTACATATATCGTCGCCTGGTACCCACATCACAAGCCTTAATTGAGCTTACCGTGGGACTAGGTCGATTTGTGTAAAATGTCCCAAGATATTTATTTATTTATTTATATAAATGCCTGCTGTAAATCACGATCTACTGAAAAAAACTTTCATTATAACCAAATTTCGTTCAGAAACAATTACTCGGAATTCCGCAAGTAAAAAAAAACCTTTTGTTTTTTAGCTTTGCGCTTATATTTTTTGAATTAGTCGCCTTTTTCTACTGGCGAGTTCGAAAAAGTACTACTTATATTAATTATTTTTATTTATGACATGTGATGACGCATAATGCGTTCCAATGAGTTTATATTTTGCAACGCGAAGAAAAATACCAACGCGACTAAGTATGGCGTAGCACAGCGTGTAGTTTTCGTAGCCGTGAACGTTTTATTCTCCGAGGAGCCGACAAAATATCAATCTCAGTCCATTTCTCTCCAATCCATTATGTACGGCGAGCAAAACCAACACAGATTGATATCATGCTAGTTATTTCTGTTTTTAACCTCAATGGGGTAGATATATTCCGAATGATTTCGTACGCTAGATAATAGCGAAATCATATGTTTAGAAGAGCACAACTATTAATACAGTTTGAAAAATATAAAATCCCATTCAAATGGCTGGTAGCAGCCTGCAGTGCCTACGTACAGGCCGACAGTTCACTCGCCATAAAACCGATAGTACTTCATTATTTTTTCTGTTTTGTTCCGATACGCACCATTCTGCAGATAGGATGTCACAACAATGAACAGGGAGATAATTATTTTCCACTCCTTTTACGAGGAATACAATTTCCGCCCTTCAAAGCAAAACTGGAATGGCATCATTTCAACTATGATATTTATTTGTCTGATCGACGACGACAATTTTAAAATGAAGCATTTTTGAATTGTTGAGTGCTGCTCTATACTGTAAGAGAATAACAAAAAATGATTTCATGAATAGAAGCGATTTGGCTCATACGTGTAACAAGTTAGATGCTAAATTCGTTTATCAGGATTAAAGGCAATGGAAATTTCAACGACAGCGTCTGGGAGGTCTATAATTAAGCATACAGTTTATTATAGCACTAGCTAGGCTACGATTGCTACGCGAAGAAACATCAATAGCTATGTAAAGTGTGATCTTCGTTTTGTATGTGGGACAGAATAAAAGTCCTTTAATGCTAATAGTTATCCTACTTCATAATTTAGGTTTAGTAAATGATATACGAGGGGCGATCAAAAAGTAATGAGAATCGACATGTCAGAATAACAAAATAATATATTTTGAACTATGGAAATACAGTATCACTCTTTATAATTAAAATAAATTAATAAAATTTTAACAACATTAATTTGTTTTTCTTTTGTAGTTAATAATAGACAACAGTGTCGATTACTTAACAACATCGGTAAAATAAATCTAATTTTGAGTACATTTTGAAAGACCTGGGGCCTATTTCTCGAAAGCTTGTAACTTGTAATAAAAGCGGAAGTCCTTATCTAATTAAAAGTGTCAAAAAGAGACTTCCACTTGTATTACAAGTTACAAGTGTTCTAGAAACGGGCCCCAGTAGGCGCGTAGTTATGATGGCACCACGTCTAGTCGTTTGTCGGCGTTGCCGTCACGTTCTAACAAGTATGCAATTGCGAAAGTGACGCGTAGCACGATAAGTAGACAAAACGGGACCATCATAAGCCACCTGGAGCTTTGGTTTTTAAGATGGCACCTAACATATTTTTACGAATAATGAAACCTGGGTTCATTTTTGTCAACCAAGATATATAATACCAATTGTGCGTATCATAAATAAACATTCAAATGTAATGAAAATAAAAAAAAATAGTATAAAAAAATACTTAGGCCATCTTTTCCTTTAAACGAGAACCTAGAAACTCGTAATTGAATAATACGCATTAAGTGTACCAGTCATTTTTTTTCTATAAACAATAATAGTACAACAATAAAATTATACACCAACCTAAAACTATGCAATAACTTAAAATCATTATAAACACAAAAAATACACACAAAACAAAAAATGTAATAACAATAACATAGTTCCAATATTTAATTAGTAGCCGCTTAAATTGTGCCGTAGATACCAGAATACCAATTTACTTTAATTATAAGCCTCCCTCTCTCGACAAAAAAATTGCCGTGCCCAACAGGGTTATAATGTCTCTGTAACTTACTGTGTAACACCTTGTAAACCACATTATAAGTGCAATAAAGATTGAGTATTGAGTATTGAGTATAATAAATAATAAGGTTGATCTATTGGTTCACAGAATATTTATACCTTTTTTCCAACTTTGCTTTACTTCTCACTTCTCCGTTCTTCACAGGTCATCACTTGTGTATTTAATAAATTTTGTGTAACTACTATTTACTAACGAATTTTTTGGGCTTCATAGCTCAAAAGGAAAAAAACTGGACCATTATAGGATCACTTTGTTTTCCGCCTGTCCGTCCCACCACCCCTTTGTCTGTCAATCTGTTTATTAGATAATGTTGAACGACGACGAACAACGACTAGAAATTTAATCTTATTATTTTGAAAACTGGTAATAACTTTAGGTATACAGAAACAATTATTAAACTAGAGCCTAAAATAAACTTACGAAAATAAAATATTACTAAACTATAAATAAAAAAATTGGCCGTGTGGTGACGGCAGTAAGAATACATTTGTCACTACCCCAACTCCTCCTGCGGGTGTCGTAAGAGTCAACTAAGGGATTGAAGTGTCACTGACCATTCTACAAGATTGATGATGGGCAGCAGCGTCATCATAGTGGACACATTACTGCGATCGGCAATCCGCTTGCCCAGCGTGGCGATTATGGGCATTTACCTCCTAATGCGTCTATACGCATAGTTAATAGGAGAGGCCTATCCGTCCAATCCTATATATTGTGATAGGCTGCATATGAATAGGCTGATGACGAAATTAAACATATATTATGCTCCAGATCACTGTCAATCGTTAGCGTACATAGAAGGCTGGCAGTAGTTATTGTCACGTTGAATGGAAATGCTGATCCGCTGTGCTATAATAGGAATGATGACTGGCAAGTCAGATCATCATCTTTTTTCGAACTGTCTAAACGATCATCACTATGGAATTTTATATGAAATACTCAAAAGTGACGTCACGTTTGAGTACTGCCAAATTAGTCCATACCTGGGATAACTCGGGGCATTTATACGAAAGTGATGTAGCAAAATATTTTATCGACTAAAAATATATCGATGTTACTGTGAATGACAACATCAAAATGTTATGCGGCATAAATAAATATTAGGTAGATACTTACTCTTCAATTAAAATAAAAAATAAATGGAAAACGGGTAGTTACGGGTTAATTTTATAATAGTTTTCAAAATATACAATTAAAATTACAAGTAAAATATGAATATTTAAATTGTCATTTTGATTAAAATGACATCTGCATACAAGAGGCCCGATATCAGATTATGATATGACATCGAACCGCTGTACTGTAATCGAGAATGTTCAATAAGCACATCTTTTATTATAATTATATCGACATCTTTTTAATATGGTTTAAGACTTTTATTCTCATAAGAATATACATTATTCACTTAAAATGAGAACTTAAATTTAACATAAAATCTATGTAACAATATCAATAAAACTCAGTGTGTAGGCTGACGAACGAACATTTTGCTATGTGAAATCCTGTTTTCATCTGTCCCAGAACGAAAGAATGCTCGATCAGAACAATAAGCGAAAACGTTGCTTCAAGGAAGCACGTATAAATTAGCATTGTTACTTATTGTCACAGCTGTAAGATTCTTATTCGTAGGCTTACCCCTGCTATGCAAGAATGGGATGATATTAAAATAAGTACCAAAAGTGGGTAGCGTTACAACAACGTGCATAACTCTGTTGCGCTCGCATGTATGAATAGATTACAAATAACAAATAACACATCTGATCCCTAATATGAAGAATAACTTTATAGTTTGAATAAAATAAAAAGTTAACGACATAATCGCTAAGTAGGTACTTAGTTTTGTTTCCAGAAGAGGCATTAATATAACTTTTTAAGTGAGACATTTTCAATGACGTACCGCTTTAGTCTAGTTTTAAATATGTTGAGTGAGGGACTATTTTTAATATCCGGCGTAAGTTTGTTGTATAATTTAGCACCCTCGTTTAAAATACTTCTTTTTCCGTAATTCGTTCTGTGTAAGTATAACTTTAAGCTATGTTTGTTCCGAAGATTATAATTATTTTGTTTATAAGTGAATGAAAGTTTCGTGTGTATTTTTTTATGTAGGATTTTATAAACTAAAATACATATTTTAAAAACATATATTTGTTTAATATGCATTATTTTTAATTCCTTATAAATTTCACTTGTCGGAGTATAATAGTTATATCCAAATAATACCTTTAGTAATTTATTTTGAGAGGTTTGCAGTTTATTTAGGTGAGATTCCGCTGCACTGCCCCAGATCTCAATCAAATATTCTAGATGGGGCTTCGCTAAGGAATTGTAAATAACGTAGCGAACATTTTTAGGAAAACAACCGATAATATGGCGTAATGAACCTGACAGTGATATAATTTTTTTCCTTACACGGTCGATAATCACGGTCCTTAATCGATATCAAATCCCTATAACTTGCCCCCAGTTATCCCAGGTATGCAAATTACCTACTATTTTAAGTTCTTTTCAATTTATTAAATAGAAGTTCTGTACAAAATTAATGTTAAAGTTATTATGTTAAATAATTTATTTTAACTACAGTCATCATCCCTATTATGATCCAGCCTTCTGTCAGCAAGTTTGTGCGTCACCGCTATCTACGTAATTATAGCTTTAGTATACTGAAATTCAGGTTAAGTTCGAACGTAAATTATTAATATAAAGTTCACCTATCAAGCCTCGCAGTTTTTTGTAAGTAAATATGAACCTATTCGTTCGGAACCCTCGGTGGGCAAGTCCGACTCCGTGTCCGGTTTTTTGTTGCAATCCAGCCCCTCACGAGCGTTATATTTGTTGTATTAGAAAAGTTTTTACCTTTCTGCGGTGTGGATCCGATCTGGCCATCCGGCCCGTGAGGGGAAATTGAGTTTCCCTACGTTTCTGTCCGCGGCTTTTCAGATGGGATACTGTCAACCCTTCAAATATGATTCAGGTGAGTGAGTATAGAAGTCGAATTTATATGAAATATTTACAAATTACTTAAAAACAATAAGGCACCAGGCGATGACGGAATAACAGCCGAACTCCTGAAGGCGGGTGGAAAACCAGTCCTTAGGGCCCTTCAAAAGCTGTTTGATTCCGTCATCTCTAGAGGCAAAACGCCAAAGGCATGGAACAGAGGTGTGGTGGTGTTGTTCTTCAAAAAAGGTGACAACACCCTGTTGAAGAACTACAGACCCATCACACTTCTGAGCCATGTCTATAAGTTGTTTTCGAGAGTCATCACAAACCGTCTCACACGCAGGCTCGACGACTTCCAGCCTCCTGAACAAGCTGGTTTCAGAAAAGGCTTCAGCACCGTAGACCACATACACACGCTTCGTCAAGTTATACAGAAGATCGAGGAGTATAACTTGCCCCTCTGCTTAGCGTTTGTGGACTACGAAAAAGCCTTTGATTCGATCGAGATCGCATCAGGAATGACGAGATCCGCAGAAGAACGAAAGTGACTGACATAGCCCGAAGAATCGCCAGGTTAAAGTGGCAGTGGGCTGGCCATATTGCCCGGAGGACCGATGACCGGTGGGGTCGGCGTGTTCTCGAGTGGCGACCACGCACTGGACGGCGCAGCGTGGGAAGGCCCCCCACAAGATGGAGCGACGACCTGGTAAAGGTTGCGGGTGTCCAATGGATGCGGACAGCTCACGACCGATCTTTGTGGAACTCTCTGGGGGAGGCCTATGTCCAGCAGTGGACGTCAATTGGCTGATGATGATGATGATTTACAAATTATTTGAACTCCTAGTTTAGTTACCCGTAGTACCTATGTGAAATTGTTTTTTTTCTTAAATTCGTTTAACTATTAATGTCTTTTTCTCAAACATGCAATAAAACGTTGTAGTTACGTGCCTAAAAAGCGGCCGGGAAGTATCTCGTTCCCGGCCTAGGCCAGCAAGTGCCTTTTTTAAAATTTTCATTTGACATAGGGTTGTGACCTGGCATCTTGGCTTTTAGCCAATAATTATCTGTAAGTAATATTCGAGTTAAAAAAAATGATTGGCTAATATTTTGCAGTTATAATTAGGTATTTAAATCATATAATTTAAAATATGTACAATAACTACTCAAAATAATATTTAAAAAGCAGTATTATACGGTGCGATCCGTCGGCCCCGATCACCGCATGCGATTAATTGGACCCAACAGACCGCGACCGTCTAATACCGTTTTTTAAAAGAAAAAATATGCACCTTTCAAGCAGGTCAAACTTAAAAAAAATTAGGTGTCGGTGTCGTATTTGACTTTTGTTGTGTTTCAAAGATTTGGTTATGTAGTTGACTTATAATTTCTTAGAAAGAAGATATTTTTTTTTGTTTCGTTTCCTTGCATGTTTGAGAAAAGCATTATACATACCGAGGCCGGGAAGTGACTGGTTGCCGGCCGAATATATGTAGACGGACGAGCGAAGCGAGGCCGGATAGTATTCGGACAGTACTATCGTAGTTAGTAATGTACTATTGTACGCCGTCAATCTAAAAAGGATGTCGTGTTCAAAAAAACCACGAATTAGTCTGAAACGAATTAGTAATAACTTTATTTAAGCCCTGGTTCTTTACTACGTCGAAACAGAGTATGGGCAATGGGCACTACGAATGTCATGATTCTCAAATTTGAAGTAAACTCCCACTAGGGAAGTGCCTGCACCTTACAGAAAACCGCAGCCGGGGAAGTTTTTTATATCCTTTAAAGCATCCAAGACGGAAATTGGCACGTTACGTGCCGCTATTTCTGTTCTAGACATTGACGGTTTATTACAAGCTTTCATACAGTATTACTTGTGTTTTGAAAAATCTTTTAATACCACTTTGGTAGCAAAGATGCATACGGCTTGCCTGAAGATAAGGAGTAACCGTATCGTTCGTAGCCTTTGGATGCTTGCAACTCCAAGGGATTTACATGCATGCTGTCGACCTTTTGAAAACCGATAGTAGCATTTATCAAAACAATTAATTATTAGCGCTAGCTGGGTGAGTTGCCGTTTTCCTATTTTGTTACCTAAGTCAATTGCAATAAAAATTTTACATAAAGGCCTTTAATGAGAACAAAATTAAACGTCACAATTTTTGTTATTAAAGTTTTTGTTTAAGAACTTTTGGCAGTAAAAATTGGCGACGGGTTCAATGTTTCCATGACCAATTAACAATTTTAGCCTACATTTTTTATATATGACGCCTTTATCTACTGCCAAAGGGTGTTGGACGGAGTACGCACTATAATAAATATGAGTAACTTTCGTAACATAATTGACGCGATCGTGATTTTTGTTTTTTGCAATCGACCAAGTTAAGGGCTCAATGAAATATTTTTCGGGTACCTCTTTTACACATAGTGTGGATTATTTTTTATTTTGATGTAATAATACAGTGTGGGTATCGTCGAATGGATCTTTTAAAAAGAATAAGGGCCCCAAATTAAATATTTTCTCTATAGATAGTATTATGGGAGATAACCGCTTCATAATAAAGAAAAAATTGTGTCCCCCCCCTATAACTTTTGATCTGTGTGTCTGAAATATATGAAAAAATCTGTATTAGGGGGCTGACAGGATACTTTAAAATAAAACAATTTTGAACATCTTTTGAGTAACTACGGAACCCTACGGCCGGTTTTCTGAAGAACCTTATACTGTTCTTTTTAAAGAAACCTGGGCAATGAGTTCAATCCACAGCCGTAGAGTACACGGGAGGAAATTCCTCTTAAACCGTACAGTAACACGACCCTGTTGGTTATTTCCTAATGGTTACCAGAATATCGAATGTAATCCAATACGGTTTGTCCTTTCTCAGTTAAAGGATATTACCGTGAACGAGAGCTCTTCATTCCACGCTGACAGTTATTGACCAGACCGCTCAGCCGCTAACAGAATATGCTAGCTAGCAAGCTTTAGGGCTAGCACCTTTGAGTAAAAAAAGTAATAAATATAGCATTTTTGACCTGGGACAGTTTTCTATGTCTTTAAAATTTGTAAGCCGGTTCTTTTATTTTGAATAGGAACTGTGGTTTTAATTAATTTTGTACATTGATTTTGGTCAGTTAATCTCAATAAAATTTAAGTTGTCTGTAATGTCTGTAGTAAGGAAGAAATATTGAGAGTGTACAACAAATTATGCACAGATATTGTGTTTACTAAATTAAGGCAATACATTCATGTTTTAGTACTCAAGGAGATCATAAATTACTCAACATGTATTTGAAATTGGAGTTGATAACTCTAAACAACTTTTAGTAGGACTTTCTGATACAGAAACGTGATTGAAAACAATTTTTTGGATTGATTTATTTTTCAAAGAAAATTAATTGAAATTGACACCACTGCGTAAAATTACTAAATATCTATGATTTACGAGTATGAACATTGAAAAAGGTGTTAATATTTTTTATTATTAAAAGTACAAATTTTCATACTTTTCGTAATTTTTCTTGAAAAAGTTCAATCCTATAGACCGTTATAATACCTTTCTTTTATGTGCGAGAGCCATAAAAATGTGTCTATCCAGTGGGCGTTGTTATTAACTGTGTGCGTCGATTGCAATTACATAGTTGTTACATTACATACATTAACATTACATAATGGATTTAATCCAAATAAAATTTACAATGGCTTCCAATGTGTTACGAAAGTTAGTCATAATAATTATATGGTACAGGGTGAATAATATGAAGTGTTACCCGTTTCAAAGGACTGCGTTTTTTTAGTTGCAACAATTTATTACTAGAAGTAGGAAAAAACAAGAGAAAGAAATATTACATTTTGTGATTAAATTTACTTTTAATCAATATGACTACCTTTTGCCTTGACTATGGTCTTCAAATGGTAAAAAAATATTTGCTCGCAGCACGTTTGTGATCCAGTGGTTAGGTAGTAGTATGTGCCAGTGAAATACGATTGCTTCCTTCATTGTATTTATACTAGCATGTTTAATTACACTCACCCTTCTCTTCAAAATAGACCAGATAAATAGCCCGAAACTCACTGCACTGGAGAAATGACGTATGAAATTCGGTTTTCAGCCATTTTTGGCTCTTACGAGCTTTAAAAGCCGAAGCTCAGTCTCGTTTTAATGTTTGCGGTCTACAATCCCAATGTTTGCGTGCCTAAGGGTGCGGCTCCACTGACGCGGAGCGGAGCGGAGCTGTGCAAAATTGACCAATTACATTCTTCAAATTCAAAATTCGAAACACTGTGATGCGGTCTCATTGGCCGAGCTCCCACAGCTCCGCTCCGCTTCGCGTCAGTGGAGCCGCATCCTAAGACTTCAACGCGTTATCGTTATCAATATACAGGGTGGTCCAAACCTTGACGTCAAAAAAATTTGTTTAGGTTCCCTACGTCATGGGTTATCAGAATATACCCCATGCATGTTAGCCGATTTTTGTAGTTTTCGAGTTATGAATTTTAGACATTTTTTTTTGAGAAATTCTGGAATGAAGAAATTTATTGAAAAAAAAAGTAATGGATTTTTTTTATATTTTCCTTTTGTAAAAGTTTTACTACAAATAATGAATTTACTGACAGAAAAATTAGCGTCCTCACTTTGATACGAGTAGGATAAAAAATACCAAATTCAAATTTTTACGTTGAAAACGCATCAAAATAGCATTAATGTACGTAAATAAAAAAATAAAACATATCCCAAGGATTTTTGGTAATTTAAAGACTGCCCTAGACCTTAAACCTTCGTAAAAGCAAAAAAAAAGTGATACTTAATGATGAGGATTTTTCGGAGTAGTCGGTCAAACAAACTTGAAAAAAACTTCTAAATTTTTAATTTGAAAATAAAGTTTTTTTTTGCTTTTACGAAGGCTCAAGGTCTAGGGCGGTCTTTAGAATACGAAAATTCCTTGGGATATGTTTTTTTTAATTTACGTACATTAAATGCGTTTTTAGCGTAAAATTTTGAATTTGGTTTTTTTTATCCTACTTGTATCAAAGTGAGGACGCTAATTTTTTTGTCAGTAAATGCTTTATTTGTAGTAATACTTTTACAAAAAGAAACTAGTTAAAAAACCCAATATTTTTTTTTATTCAGAAATTCTCAAAAAAAATTATCAAAAATTCATAAATCGAAAACTACAAAAAATCGGCTAGCATACATGGGATATATTCTGATAGCACATGACGTGAGGAATCTAAAAAAAAATTGTTGACGTCAAGGTTTGGACCATTCGTAGTAGAAAAAGGCGGCGAATTAAAAAAAAATAAACAAAGGAAATACTTTATTAAGCACAATTTTACTGCTTAACACAAAAAATGTGACGATAATGTTGTTTCCATTAAGGCTTTTAACTATGTAATTTATTTGCAAGTGTCCCATGTTCGCGTCACAAAATCCTGTAGTTTTATATTATATTTTCTTGACACATCCAATAACAATACAGATTCAATTTGCGTAGACCTGAGTTTGTGGTGAGCTGGTCACCCTACATACAAAGCTGCCAATCCAGCTCAACAGTTAACTTGTCAATAGCGGTGGTTAAGCCAGGATCCAATTAGCTTGCAGCCGTCGATCTAACGCTACTCCGGCACATATTTAGATTTAGACAGTTCCATTTTTAGGGTTCTGTAGCCAAAATGGCAAAAACGGAACCCTTATAGATTCGTCATGTCTCTTGGTCCGTCTGTACGTCTGCCACAGCCGATTTACTCGGAAACTATAAATGCTACAGTAATTAAATCTGGTAAGGATATGTGTTGTGTGAACCGCTACAAAATAATGATACTACAGGGTGAAACATGAGTCGTTAACAGTAATACGTTTTTGTAACTCTATTAAACAACTAACAATTGAATGCCCCACAAGTTACTTAGAAATAGTCATTTTTTTTGTATGATTTGTGGCTTTTTCTAATTTTTAAGGTATTTTTCAGAAATGATAACGGCTATGTAAGTTATTTAAAACGTAAATGTAATAACTAAGTGTCATTTAATTTTACACGAAATGACAAAATTTCCGTTATTAAATACTTAAATTTTAAGAGTTAATTTAAATTATTCCATTAATTTGTCTTAAAAATCCTTTTGGATATCCTAAAGCCAAAAAATACAAAAACATAAACCCAAAAAATATTGGGCATTTAATTGGTCACTCCGCCGTTGCCGGTCCCAAGCCCGGATGAAAAAGGAGGAGGGTGAGCAGAGAGGTGATCTTAACTGCTGAAAATTCACCAACGCCGAGTCTCGGGCGGCGTTCACCAAACCCGATCCGGCCCTGCCGGCGGCTCCAGTGGCCGAGAGGACCTAAGTAACCTCTGAAATACTGATGCGGAAAGGAGGGGGATACTACCGCACTCATTATTCCCAAGAAAACTACTATGGATAAAGTCGCTGAAATAAGAAAGGATTTGTCTGGCGATCCGGCTGACGCCCGGCGCCAGTCTGGTTCCGGGTCAACTGGTGTTAAATGTGCTACCGGCCGTAAGTTAGCGTTACAGCAGGCTACTTACAGGAAACATGCTACTGCTGAGCCGAGCGCGGCATCCCTGAAGGGCAATATCGGACAAATCCTGAATAAACATAAACACTGCTCTCTCACAATCGCCACCTGGAACGTTAGGGGCCTGTCGAAACCGGGAACAAGTGATACCGTCGAGAGGGAAATGGACCGGTATAAGATAGACTTTTTGGGCATAAGCGAGACGCACATCAAAGAAACGGGACATTATTTAACTCCTACGGCAAAAATGGCCATTGTGTCGGGCAACCCGCAGAAGAGTCACAGTGGAGTGGCAGCGCTAATCTCGAAACATCTGGTGGATAAGGTGTTGGGGTATGACTGCATCAATGAAAGGATTCTGAAAGTCAAAATAGGAGCTCACCCATATCCGGTGAACTTTATAGTTGTGTATGCGCCTACGTCAGTATCCAGCGAGGAGGAAATCACTGAGTTCTATGGTGTGCTGGAAAAAACGCTACAAGGAATCCCCAAAAAAGAACCGCTAATAACACTCGGAGATTTTAACGCCAAGATTGGTAGAACGGACGACGCTAACCATCTGAGGAACACCGTTGGCAAATTTGGACTGGGTACTAGGAATGAGCGGGGTGAGATGCTCTTGGACTTTTGTGCAGAGAACCAGCTGTCAGTGATGAACACTTGGTTTCAGCAACACGCGAGACGTCTCTACACTTGGACATCACCCAACGGTCTGTACAGAAACCAGATTGATTTCATATTGATAGGCCAAAGATGGAGATCTTCAATCTATTCTGCAAAAACGCGACCTGGTGCGGACTGTGGCAGCGATCACCAGCTTCTCTCAGCCAAATTTAGGGTGCGCCTAAAAGCGCCGAAAAGAGTCCCTCTAAATAAACCGATCCATATGAACACCCCAGCTTTGGAAATGTACAAAGACCAAGTTGGCAAAAGGCTTGCTGATGCGCGACAGGACCCTCTAGACGCACCAGAATCCACGTGGTCCCGCTTAAAAAACACAATGCTAGAGGTGGCTAAGCAAGCCTCCGAAAAAAACAAAGGAACGGTGCCTAGAGCGGAATGGATCAGTGCAGATACTTGGTCGATGATAGAAAGGAGAAGAGCACTCAAAGAGGGTGGTTTATGCTCGGATGATGACCGCAAGCGCTACAACGTCCTACATCGCACAATCCAAAAGCTCTGCAGGAAAGATAGGAACGCTTATATAGATGGAATCTGTGCGGACGTTGAAAAATGCTCTGAAGCAGCTCACTCCCGCGACATGTTTCAAAAAGTTAAGTCCCTTTCTAAAGAGTTTAAGCCGAAGCACTGGACCATAGAGAGCAGCGATGGAACGCCTTTGATTGACAAAACTGCAGTGCTGGAGAGGTGGAGGGGGTACTGTCAGCAGTTATATTGTGACAATCACACCATGGGCGATGATGATGACTGGCTGGACTACACAGAAAGGGAACCCGATATCCTTTTGCACGAAGTGGAGTTTGCCATTCGGAGACTGAAGAATAAAGCATGCGGCAGTGATGGAGTCACCACGCAAATGATTCAGAACCTAGGAGCAGAAGGAGTAAAGATTATCCACGCAATATGTTTAAAAGTCTGGAGAACCGGCCAGTGGCCAGAAGACTGGACTGAATCATCCGTAGTACCCCTGCATAAAAAAGGCTCGACCCGGAAGTGTGACAACTATCGCACCATTTCGCTCATTTCACACGCAAGCAAAATACTCCTTCACATCCTGAACAAACGGCTAGAATCATTTATAGCGAGACAGATTCCTGAAGAGCAAGCAGGTTTTGTAAAAGGAAGAGGCACGCGGGAACAAATCCTCAACATTAGGCTGGTCATAGAAAAGTGTAGGGAACACAATATCAGCGCCGCTATGTGCTTCATAGATTATTCAAAGGCTTTCGACTGCATTAGCTGGAAGAAAATGTTCGAGGTGATGAGCGAAATGGGCGTGCCCAACCACCTGTCCTTTCTTGTGCAGAACCTCTACCTCAATGGTAGATCGAAGGTGAGGATAGAGGAGTGTCTGTCTCAGTCTTTTAAACCAGAACGCGGGGTGCGCCAAGGGTGTATTCTGTCGCCGCAGTTGTTCAATCTCATCGGTGAACATATCATGAGAAGGGTGCTAGAGAACCAGCCCGGTGGAATACGCATTGGTGGATACCTCGTGAATAATCTGCGGTTTGCGGATGACACGACAGTCATAGCCTCGACTGAAGCTGAACTCGCGGGTTTGCTGAACCGGATTGATCGCATCAGCTCAGAATATGGACTACTAATCAATCGAAGTAAAACCAAGTTGATGTTTATCGACCGGAGTGGTCACCCGCAGAGAACCAACGAGCTACGTGACCTGGATACAGTACGCAAGTTTGTCTATTTAGGTTCACAGATTAGCGATGATAGCGATTGTGACCAGGAGATAATCAGGCGTGGCCAGATGGCAAAATCTGCAGTGAAGCGACTTGAGAAAATATGGAGGAATCGAGGAATCAACCGCAAAACTAAAGTGAGGCTCATGCGGTCCCTTATTTTCTCAATCTTCTTGTATGCTTCCGAGACGTGGACATTGAAAGCCCGGGCACTTAGAAGGATTGATGCGTTCGAGATGTGGTGTTGGCGCAGAATGCTTCGGATATCCTGGACTGAACGCCGGACCAACGCGTCTATCTTGGACCAGCTCAATATCACCACAAGGCTGTCTGACATTTGCATCCAAAGAGTCCTCAAGTTCTTCGGCCACACAATCAGACGTGGTGGGGATGCGATAGAAAGGCGCATTATTACGGGAAGTGTCGATGGCCGAAGAAGTAGGGGGCGCGCACCCAGTAGATGGACGGATGTTGTCCAAAATATAACCCAAACTTCACTCCAGGCAACCATTCATATGGCCGAAGATCGAACGGCCTGGAGAGCAGTGACAGGAAGAATACCCCATAGGAGTCACGTCCCTCAGACATGAGGCTACGACTCAGAAGAAAGAATTTAATTGGTAGTTTTTTATAAAGGTACAAAAACGTATCGTAAAGTTCACGACTCATGTTTCACCCTGTACATATATTGTAAAAAAAAATTGGCAACATTTTTTTTTCGATGTTCATAAGCGTGTTGGCTATCAGTAAAAAGGTCTTTAAAAATGAAAATGATTTTAAGCGAATCGTTTTCAAGATATCAGCTCACAAAGTCGTAAAAATTGTGCCCCCCCCTTCTATTTTTGAAACTACGTGGCTTAAAAAAATACATGTTATGCACATTAATAAACTTTTTCAACGATTTTTGATTCGAATGATTAAACTATCTCTTATAGTTTATGAGATAGATTGATTTAACTGTTTTTTATGATAACTTTATAATGGTACAGAACCCTTCGCGCGAGAGTCCAACTCGCTCTTGGCCGGTTTTGTTACTATATAATGTTTGATAACTTGAAAAGTACTATTGATTGTAAAGATTCGTTTAAGAATTCTCATAACAACAGAGTAGTCCTTAAGATTTCGATAGTCCGGGCTATTTTATGAAGAGGTATATTTTCTTGTTTAAAAACTGCGCTGTCAATGCTGTCATACTCATTAAATAGAACGTATAAAAATATACGAGGGATTATAAAACGATTATTTCCCTAAAACTTTGCTATATTGTAAGATGTCCCAAGACATGTCCATGTAAGATGTCCCAAGATATTTATTTTTTTAAAATAGGTTTCTCTGTTATTTTGCATAATCAAAAAATCTACAATCTACAAAACGCTAATAGTGAATAAACAATCGATACCTAATAGAATGTACACAGTTTCAGAAATGCTCAAACACAAATATCTACAATACAAAATAATATATAAAACTGGGGGATATGGCGTACTAATGCGATTTCGTTTAGGTTGAGAAAAAAGGGACAGAGGACGACTCGTATAGACTTGTCCTTTTCTCTCGACCTAAACTGAATCGCGTTAGTACGTCATGGTAGCCCCCCTGCTCTAATCTCCTCTTCCCTACCTTTGAATAGTAAAAATTAAGCTAGCTGTTGAATAAACTAACATAAATATTCAGCGGAAATTCCCCAAAATAATATCGTTAACTGTGCAATAATTTTCCTCAACTCGGACCGAAATCTTCATTTGAATGTCACGTAATTATTCTGTTCAGAGAGTTTAGGAACATTTAAAAGGAGTGTAGCGATGGTTAGCGTGTTTAATCTTGTCAATTATCCAGAAAATTGGAACAAGGAACCGCTTGAGCTTGCCACGCCATTCCTAGGGGCCTACTCACAACATCGCGAGTCACTGACAAGTCGATCGAATTAACATTTCAACTGCAGATTAAGCATTAAATTGCTTAACTTTGTTACCTTAAGCTTTTGGAAAGCAAAAGTAAGGATTTTCACTAAAACAGTACGTAAGCCTTGAGAGTTAAATTCACATTTTAACTTGGTAATTTATGTAGGTACAACCGACCATAAATACTCTAGTCAACAGTCCGTAGAAAGCTCGATTCTCCATACGAATGTATGTGTTTATTTAAAAATCACACGATGCAATATTATGAAATTTTGAAAATTCAATGAGATACTAAAGACAAATCCAGGGCGAAACTTAGTTCCTGAGTTTTAAAATGTTACTTATAAGAAAGAAAGAAAAGATAAACTCCCATAACATGTGTAGTTTAACTGGATACTACGGCCAAAATATAGTTAAAATAAATTCCGAAATCTCGAAGTTCTCTCAGTTGAACTGAGATGTACCTCGTGTGTCCATGAGCGTGAAACTGTGTTGTGCAAAGGCAGACGAGTCTCCGTCTCACCCACAGAAATGAATATACACTAGAATAATCATTTTTTCCGTATTTTTATTTATGCGTCCAAGGATCTACCTAAGTAACTATAGAATTACGTTACAAACCGACATTTACATTGCATTGCTGCGTTTGCTTTAAGCGTTTGATCGACCATGTGTGTTAAAGAGATGATGAATATGAGACTAGCGATACTCTCGCGTATCGCTTCGACTTCGTAGTACAGCCCATTTCTCATTCGTCCGTCAAATTTAGCGACTAGTGTTGTTCGTTCTACAATAAATATAATAGTGAGCGAGCGAGCCCACAGATATTAAATCTATATGTACGAGAGAGACGGCTGCATTGCTGCGGGTGGAGGGGCATTGGTGTCTTTGAATCGTTTAGGTTTTCCCATCACTAAATGCTGACCGTGACGTCTCAGTGACAGCTACAAAGTCGGCACGCTTGGTTCCCATACAAATGGTACTATTTACTTCATCTACTGAATATCTGGTTGTCTTCTGTTCGTTGCCGCCGCGATTTGGGCTCTACTTTTCATTTACGATCCGGTGGAGTGGAGCCACTTTGTTGTGCCAACATAAAAAAAAAATCTAAATCTGTGGTCTCACCTGAACAAGCCTGTGGCGGCAGCGGGAAGATGAGCGTGGTGGAGGACTTGCGGCGCGCGACGGCGCATCCAAGCGACTGGGGCTTGAAGCTGCGCAGCTGCTGCATGAAGTCGCTGCACTGACCGTGACGTCTCAGTGACAGCTAAAAAGTCGGCACGCTTGGTTCCCATACAAATGGTGCTATTTACTTCATCTACTGAATATCTTTTGTGGTCTCACCTGAACAAGCCTGTGGCGGCAGCGGGAAGATGAGCGTGGTGGAGGACTTGCGGCGCGCGACGGCGCATCCGAGCGACTGGGGCTTGAAGCTGCGCAGCTGCTGCATGAAGTCGCTGCACTCCATCAGCGCCACGTCCGCGAAGTGCAGGTCGCACAGGATGTGGTTCTTGAATCTGCGGGCGCGCTTCTGTGTACAAAAGCACGCGTCATTTTGTGAGGGTCATTCCAGTTGATTTCAACGAATCTGAACTAAACAGTAGAACCATGAAGTATATCCTCATTTTTTTTTCTTTCAAATCAAAAACCATGCAGTCTGCTGTTGGATTTGTTGAATTCACCTGGAATTACCCTGGATAAATTTACGCCGTGGTGACGGCCGTAACAATAAATTCGTCATCAGCCCAACTCTTCCCGTGGGTGTCGTCAGATTGATGTCGACTAAGGGATTATTTAAAGTGTCACTGACCATTCCTTTATAGTAAATTAATAATGGTCAGCATCATCATCATGGTAGACACACTACTGCGATCGCCAATTCGCTTTCCACAATCCACAATATAAAACTTGCAGATGCTAACTAAGAAGAATAAAGCTGGTACAAATTTAAATTAAGTAGCATGCTTTCTCGATTTTTAATGATCAAATTTTGATCTGTGTAGACTTACCCCCTTATTCATAAACGTTTGCTAACTTAACAAGCCGCTAATAATTGTTTGTCCCTTTCGGTCTTAACAATGTGTCCATAAAGTGCAAAAGGGACAAACAATTATTAGCGGCTTGTTAAGTTAGCAAACGTTTATGATTAAGGGGGAAAGTCTATCACAATCTTCGCGTCAAGCAGATAATGTACCTTAGCTTTATGAGTAGTACCTATCTACAATCTTTCAAAGTAAACCTTTGTCTCTAAATCAATTTACTCGGACCAGCGGAAGCTGGAAGCATAAAAGTGTTCGTTATATTTACATTGTTGGTATTACGTTCTACCGTAAGCTGAAAGCCTTCGTAACCTAAGTACGGATTTAAAGGGATACGACCCACGTAAAAACAACATCCGAAAAGAAAATTAAAAGGTGCGCCGAATAACCCGCGCGCACGTGTAACGTAGGTCAATCTCTCGCAAGAACGATAACGGTTACAGTATTATCATAGACATATTCCATTTGTCATACTAGTTTATGCAACCGACATATCGAGTGTTTTTATGAAACGAGCGTCAGCGAGGTTTCACGTTGGATCATCAACCAGCATCAGGAATTAACTAAAAGAACTGCGATTCTAACATTATATCTGTAGAAGACCGGTAAAAAGTTGTTTTTTTTACTCATCAACGACAGTACATTTTTCAATATTTATCTTTAAAAATATCAATGTTATGTGCAAATTCTTTACAATAATGGTATTGTGCTGTTGTGGTATATGAATTGTGAAACGTATGGACGATTCACAGCATGTGTGTATGCCTAAAAATTTAAATTTTAGCAACCTTACCCCAATCACCCGCTTTGCACTACGCATAATCGAAGGTGTCACATAGCAAACGTGCTGAATGCTGGGTGAAACTTTAATACTGTAACTTTAGCTCTTAAAATGGCAATAGTAATATTATAGTAACCACTTTATTTTGAAACTTACCCTGTCACTTAAATGGGTCAAATGTAGTCAAAACCAATAAAATGTAGGTGTTACTGATGCCCTAATTAATGGTTGGAGTGGTATTTAGCACCTCATTATCAACCTATTAAGGCCCACTTGTATAACCTAGGGTTAAACTCTGACCAGTAGCTAGAGTGACAAATTGAATATGTAAGAGTGGTTGTAATTATGAAGGTCCAAGATGTCTTGATCATCCTTCCCAAGATCCAAGTTAATATATTATGTAAACATTACAAAAAGTAAATACTGAACCCTATGTACTAAATTTTATATAGGGCGCCATTGACGCCAATCATTAGAAGGTTAATAAAATTACTTTCGATTCCTTCCGTCGTTATCGTATTGCCCGGCGCGACCGTGTAATTAGTTTTGCTAGCTTATTTACATCTATTTTATTTTATTTCTTAACGGATGTCAGTGGCTTACCGATTTTTTTTTTCGATTTTAGAGGCTTCTTATGAAGACTAGGTAGTACCTGAACCTACCTTTACCTGAAACTTCGACTTACCTCGTTAGAACTTAATTTTTGAGGTCGCTATAAACTATTAGGTATTACCAGTTTAGAGTTTTGAGTCTAGTCAAAATAATAGGTGGTTTTTTGATATTCCGGTCAGATTTTTTTATGCATGTTTTCTACGCCGAAATTGCTGGCATTTATGAAACGAAAAAGCATGTTCTGAAAAATGGTATTTCGTAGGAAGAATTTGCTAAATAATTACGAATTATTTAGTTTGTTGAACGACTCAAATGGTTTCAGTAAATATTTTTGGAGTTGTATCTTTTAAATAGTAAGCACTATGTATATTTTGGTGAATTTCGGTACTTTTTCTCTGGTATATGACATCTAATATTTAAGAATTATTTATTACCATAACCTAGACAATATTATAATATATGTAGAGAATTGGCACTTTGTACTAAGGGTCGAATTTATTTACAAATAAAAGTTTATGATTGAGTTATATTCATTAAGATGGCCTGATTGCCATACAAAAACCATAATTTCACACTTGTTGTGAGTACAAAATGATATGCACGTCTCTTAAATTTGTTTTCAAATAGTTATTCGCACTAAGTGTATAAAAATGCTTTATTAAGTATATATATTAAGTCTAAATGATATTATTTCTTAACAATGAAATACATAAGTACCATTGCGTGTCCGTAGTTGATCTGTCAGCCTCCGTAGCCTAGTTGGTGGTGACCCTGCCTACGCAGCTGGAGGTTCCGGGTTCGAATCCCGGCGAGGGCAATATTTGTGTATTTACTTATCACAAATATTTATTCCTTGGTCATGGCTGTCTATGTATTTAAGTATCTATCTATTATATATCAGCACCAAAATATCGCACCCAAATAACAAGCCTTAATTGAGTTTACCGTGGGACTAGGTTGATTTGTGTAAGATCTTCCAAGATATTTATTTATTTATTATTATTTATTTATTTATCTTGGACTCAACCCGCTAATTGAAGACTGCCCAATGGGATAAGAGATAGTGGTTACATACATATCGCAGCTACTCATCTTTCCGATTTTATTTCTTTATTTAACCTTTATTGCAAAAAAGAAAAATTTCACGTAAAAAAGACGAATGATTATTTATACTTATATAAGTTTTATATATATGTATAAATAATCATTTCTTGAATTTGAACTGTTTTTTTAAACAATCTATGTAGTGAAGGATTTTAAAATGCTACTAAATCTTATTGTCATTATAAATATGTCGGAGACATGCTTCAGTTGGCGCAGACGTGTACGACATGGCAAGTCGTTGAACGTCGGAATAGTGTTATTTACATCGAGAATAGTCTTATTTGCAATGTTTACATTTAATTTGTTAAGAGTTATAAAATGTAGAAAACGATAAGCAATGTTTTGCTTGAGATGTTCTTTGCTTGGTCCATGCAGGTAGACATTAAACGTGATGTTGATATCTACCCGCCTATAAAGCAGGTAGTTTGGAGCTGACATTATAAAAGGTCACTAGCGCAGTGTTCATGGATTCATTCTTGATGTAGACTTGAAATAAAGCATTCCAGGGTTGAGTAAATGATGCATGGACGCAAGCTTATAACTCTCCAGTCGTTTTCTATCAGTATAGTTTAAAGTGTTGTAAAAATAGTCTTGTTTTAAGTGTGTACTTGTTGTGATTATTTAAAGTTTGGAAAATGTAAGACCGTCTGAGTTTCTTGCTGGTTCTTCTCACGACAGAGGTTTATCGTTTGTGAACCAGTATAATAAAAGATTGTAATTTACCTTGTGTTTAATTATGTGCGTCCATGCATAGTATACACCTTTGTAAGTAGGTACGATGACTAGCTAGAAATTAAATATTCGCCACCTCCCTTGTTCTCGGCTGTCCCTTCTGACATCAGAATTGGGATGTTGACTAATCGCCTACAATAAGTGGTGATGGTAAATGTACCACACGTAAAGAGTGAGGTTTGAAATCATCGACAGTCGGTAAGGTTGAACTATCGTTTCTTTTTTATTTGGTGTAAGGTGTAAACCACTCGTATCTTTTGAAGCAAAGTCTGTTTCAAATGTTAATGAAGTTGATTTTAATTCCCTTAGTTGGTTAAATGAGTACCTAAAGAAAATATGATACTGCATTACGGCATTTAATTTTCTATTAACTACTTTAAATGCGGAAAGGGTAATTGTTAAATTTAATGAGTTCTTATGTCATTTGAGCTTTCAATAGACTGAGAGCAAGTTCGATGGATTGAGCGTGATCAAATAATCGCATCGGAAGTTCCGGAGCATGTAAAACGTGCACGTGGACTGCTTTTTGTGTGCAGTATACTCTTTGCGAGGAGTAGCACTTACGCGGCTGAAATGGTTAACTTCTGATGGGTTATTGGATCCTAACAAGCCCATGGACAGAAATTAAATCAGGTGCATGGTCATGGTGTAACCTGGTTGAGTAACTTACGTTTTTGTTTGAGTCGAGGGATTGACTCATTAGTTTAAATCATTTTGGCTTTTAATTGGTAAAACTGAACTTGGTTTTCAAGAAATGTAACTGAGTGACATTTGATGACTTGATGATGGTTGTGAATTTTGGGTATACCGTTACGTTTTGGAGGTAAAAATGAGCCCCCTGCTCATGTTAATTGCCTAAAAACTGGCATGATTTTATTACATTGTCTTATCAAAATCCCAAACGTGATGACGAATGTTGTAAATCGTATGTTGGGCAAAGTAATAAATTGGCTTCAGAGTATGCCCACAGTCAGTTTGGTGACTGTGGATGGTTTTCGTACAATCATGTGATGATTGTAGACAGTGTTCCTGCGTACCTAGCTGAGGTCGTGGATGAAGTGTGCCTACAGTATTATGGTGACTGTAGATGGTATTCCTGCGTACCTCGCTGAGGTCGTAGATGAAGTGTTCCTACAGTATTAATGGTGACTGTAGATGGTATTCCTGCGTACCTTGCTAAGGTCGTGGATGATGAGTTTGCCAACAATGATGTTAAGAGTTAAAGTGTGTTCTTGTAAACTTTATTTACTCAGGTCAGTCAGTTAAACTCAGGTCAGTCAGTGACTGCGCTGAAGGTTATAGATGTGTCCGTGTACTTTACTCGGATAGCGGGTGTTTTGTGACATGCTGTCATCAGCAGATAGATTGTTTTTCTGTGTACATTGCTGAGGACGACGTGTTTGCTTACAGTATTTCTGATAACAGTTGGTGGTTTTACCTGCGTACCTTGCTAAAGTGGTGGATGTGTATAGAGTCACATTGATGATTTTAAGATGTTCCTACGATGCTCTAACAGGTTATAGAAGAGGAGTGTGAAACGATCGTGTGTAAAAATGTTTCAAATTTGATTTCGTAAAATGCAACAGTAGTCATTTCTATCCCATTATGTATTGAGATCAGAATGGGTCGACCGTACCAGAGGCTTGATCGTAGCCGTAACCCGATGCGTCTGCCTGTGAGTAGTCCGTGGGTAAGCAGTGCGCGGCAGGCTCTGGCGGAGGTCGCGTTTTAGAGACCGTAGTGTCATAGGGATGAATCGGCGATCCCTTGGGGATGCGCGTAGTGTGTGTGGTTATGTGATAACCAATAGGCCACGAATGACATTATGTTCCTCCGAAAGTTTTCTGTAATGTTGTACGTAAAATGCGGCTACGAAAGCCAGATGATACTTGTTTGCTCTAGATTTGAAATTGGTGGTAATTAATTGACCATAAGTGATCCTAAATTCAGTTGCAAAGATTAAAATTATTTTTCTTGAGTTGAGATGATTTTATGTAAACAGATAATTTGGTCAGGAGTGACCGAGTGGTAACAAAGACTACTGGTGTACGTGTTTGTTTCAGATACAAGCGAGGACGCTTGTCTTGTCAGTATGGCCGTGTCGGAGACATGCTTCAGTTGGCGCAGACGTGTACGACATGGCAAGTCGTTGAACGTCGGAATAGTGTTATTTACATCGAGAATAGTCTTATTTGCAATGTTTACATTTAATTTGTTAAGAGTTATAAAATGTAGAAAACGATAAGCAATGTTTTGCTTGAGATGTTCTTTGCTTGGTCCATGCAGGTAGACATTAAACGTGATGTTGATATCTACCCGCCTATAAAGCAGGTAGTTTGGAGCTGACATTATAAAAGGTCACTAGCGCAGTGTTCATGGATTCATTCTTGATGTAGACTTGAAATAAAGCATTCCAGGGTTGAGTAAATGATGCATGGACGCAAGCTTATAACTCTCCAGTCGTTTTGTATCAGTATAGTTTAAAGTGTTGTAAAAATAGTCTTGTTTTAAGTGTGTACTTGTTGTGATTATTTAAAGTTTGGAAAATGTAAGACCGTCTGAGTTTCTTGCTGGTTCTTCTCACGACAGAGGTTTATCGTTTGTGAACCAGTATAATAAAAGATTGTAATTTACCTTGTGCTTAATTATGTGCGTCCATGCATAGTATACACCTTTGTAAGTAGGTACGATGACTAGCTAGAAATTAAATATTCGCCACCTCCCTTGTTCTCGGCTGTCCCTTCTGACAAATATATCTGTTTGAATCGACATTCGAGACACCGACGTGTATAACAAATTCACCGAAATATATTCCAAAATCTATCGAAGGAAACATATACACATAATGGTTATCGATTAATTCAATTTCTTAAGATGCTAAATAATATATTACATTCAAAATAGTCATAGTCAGTTGTGGATGGGATGGACATTAATAATTCATTAGTAGGTAGTTTTAGTTACTATGATGCGTAGTAGAAACGCATTATGTATGATAATAAAATCACTTATGATTCATAGCATTATGATCTAATTAGTTATGTAATTTATATGATAAATAGTTGTAATCACATCGCGCTGGCTAGGGCGTGTAATTTCTATAGTATGTTTCTCGTAAATGGGTTAAATATTGGGTCAGAATATTTTTTTTTGTATTTAAAAACATAGTCACGGAAGTTTTGGCCTTTAATTACAAAATATCTTACTGATTAATTCATTTATGAGGAAAAGTTATTTTGGTTGAAAAATTATTTTCGATGTCTTGTTTTATACCACTCTGTCACACTTTTCTTTGCAGTTTCGATTTAGTTTATAAAAAAAAAACAGGTGCACTTGTATTTTTATTTCACACTAGATTTTAACACATACATCAGAAATTGAAAACAAAACATCATCTCATACAAAAATCACCACTGCGTCACGTTTTTTAGGGACACAAAATAAGACAAC